>JAVKPL010011355.1:0-48985 GCA_032173675.1 Gastrolobium villosum | reverse complement strand
AATGCCTTGATTATGTGAAAAACCAAGACGGTGTGTCTTGGAATGAGGATGGTTTGCTGCTGTTTCAGAAGAGGGTTGTAATCCTTCGAGGGCCATTGACTGAGGAGGTTATGGTAGAGGCTCATAAGGGCCAGTTTACTATCCACCCTGGTGCTACAAAAATGTACCAGGACTTAAAAATAAATTTTTGGTGGCCGAGCATGAAGAAAGACATAGCGGTCTACGTGTCCAAGTGCCTTACATGTCAGAAAGTGAAGATTGAGCACCAGAAACCGTCTGGTAAGCTTCAACCTCTTGAGATTCCACAGTGGAAGTGGGAGGGTATTTCCATGGACTTCATGGTGGGGTTGCCGAAGACTCAGGCGGGTTGTGATTCTATATGGTTCATTGTAGATAGGCTGACGAAATCTGCCCATTTTCTTCCAGTAAAGGTGAACTTCACTACAGACCAGTTGGCCAAGCTATATGTCCGCGAGATTGTGAGGCTTCACGGGGTGCCCGAGAGTATCATCAGTGATAGGGACCCGAGGTTCACTTTTCGGTTCTAGGAGGCGCTGCAGGGAGCTTTTGGTACACAGTTGAGATTGAGTACCCCTATCACCCTCAGATTGATGGACAGACTGAGCGGACCATCCAGACATTGGAGGACATGTTAAGGGCTTGCACGTTGGAGCAGGGTTCAGCATGGGATAGGTACCTTCCGTTGGTGGAATTTTTGTACAACAACAGTTTTCATGCTAGTCTGGGCATGGCACCCTATGAGGCGCTTTATGGTAGGAGTGTCGGACTCCTAATTGCTGGTCTGAGGTTGGAGATACAGAGCTTTTTGGTTTGGACTTTGTCCAAGATACTACCCAGCAGATCTAGATGATCAGGGGAAAGTTGAAGCAGGCGTAGAATCGCCAGAAGAGCTACTATGATGTCAAGCATCATCCACTGGAGTTCGTGAGGGTGAGCACTTGTTTGTGAGAATTTCACCTGTCACCGGTGTTGGACGAGCACTCGGAGTGGGAAGTTGAGCCCGTGATTTATTGGGTCATACTAGATCCTTGGTAGAGTAGGACTTATTGCCTATCTACTTGTCTTACCTCTGAACTTAGCCAACATCCATGACGTGTTTCACGTGTCTCAGCTTCGGAGGCACATAGCGGATCCTTTGCACGTGGTGCAACCTGATGATGTGGAGGTTCGGGAGAACCTAAAGACTCCCGTCGGACCACTCAAGATTCTCGATCGAGGCAAGAAGCAGCTAAGGAGCAAGACTATTCTGATGGTCAAAGTGCAGTGGACTGGGCGTAGTCCTGAGGAGTGCACATGGGAGCGAGAGAACGAGCTTCTCCGGCAGTATCCCGACTTTCGAGACAAGTATGTTTCTGATTTTGAGGACAAAGTCCTTAAAAAGGTGGGGTGAATGTAAGAACCCGCACTGCTAATTAAGGTAATTAATTAAATAAATGTGATAATTAGTAAATAATTCCATAATTGACCCTAATAATTATTATGAGGCTCTAATAATTATAGTAAGTGAGGAATAATGCTGAAAGTCTCTTTTCGGGTGAAAAACGCATATACCGGTTCTGCTACCCGGTATAAATGCGTACCGGTGAAGTATCCCGAAAAATTATAATAAGTGCATGATAATTACTAGAATAATATGTAGGACTTGTAAAATGAGTTTCAAGTCAAAATAATGAGATAAATGCTAGAACTGATACTGGCTATGGAAAAGCGCGTACCGGAAAGGTGCTCCGAAAAATAAAATAAAAATATGACAAATCTTAGAAAAATGAGTAGGTTAAGATTCCAAAGTTTGGGATCAAAATTTTTTGCGTAGCTATTAAGGCTAATACTGCGTGTTATGACTTAAATGGCTATATATGCTAAATGGCACAAGTTTCTAGGTCAAATGTGCAGCGTCCTACGTGACTTGTGCTGGTGTGTAAGCTCTCTTTGCTGCACCTCCACTCCTTAGTGCTCCATTGCTCTTCTCTTTCATTTCTTGGCCAAGTTATCACCTTTGATGCTTGTTTCATCATTCTAAACACTTGGTGAGGGTGAGAGTTAGCCTTGGGACTGCATTTTTGGCCTCTTTCTAAGTTGAGAGGGCTGTGTTGGGTGAAGGTGTGAGGCTGAGTTTGTGTTGTATGGTGTAGGAGCCTTGAGAATGGGTGTAAAAGCTTCAAGTAGCTGCCTTGGTGAGGAAAGAACTCACCTTGTTGCTCCATTTTCGTCCTCCCTGAAGTCAGTACCTTGGAGCTGACTTGTGAGCTCCAAGAGCACCATTGTTGGGCTGTTTCAAGCTTGGGTAAGCTTCATCATCTTTGATCTTAAGTTTTGTGGCTTAAAGGTTGTGTTTGCCATGTTTAATAAGCTAAACAAGTAACCAATGGGTATGTGAACGTAAAATAGATTAAAGATGCATGCTTTAACGTATTTAAGTGTTGAAAGTCGGATCTTTGGTGGATATTTTCTCGAAAATGCAGAACTGCATTCTGTCGTGAAATATCCAGATATTTGTCGAACAGATATTCGGATATTGATATCCGGATATGGTATCCGGATATTGATATGCAGATACGGGGATCTGGATATCCGGATATTGAATATCTGGATATGGTCATTGTGATATCCGGATATTGCATATCCGGATATGTCCCCGAGGAATATCCGGATATTCTGGGATTTCATAGAACAATGAGGTACTGTTCATACAGAGATGATGTTGGGGTTTGTGGACCCTAGTTTAATGAAGTGGAACTTATGTAATTAATGAACTAAGTCAGAATCATGTGATTAAGGGCTTGTGGCCTTGTTAGAAGCCTTAAGACGTAAAACGTAAAGGAAAAATGTAGTCTTTATGCTTATGAGTACGAGCTTTGGTTAATGATATATTATTGGTCCATAACAGATTGTGATACTGCTGTGTTTGGACTTGAGAGTGGTTGGACTCTTAGCTTGGATTGATTGCTTGCAAGGTAAGCTTTCGTGTCCTCGGTTTAGCCATGTTGTGGTTCCACCATGTCCCATGGGGAGATGGTTATATGCATGCAGTGTTACATGCTTTTGATATTTGGAAATGCTGTTGAGCTGTTATATGCAATGCGCCTTTTTGATATGCATGTGGTGTCCACCTATACGGTAAGCCTAAGTATGTGGTACATACGATATGGTGAGGCTGTGGGTGAGGTGCAAACGGTGTTCCTTGTACTCATGTGGGTATAGACGTATTCCTACATCTCTCTGGCCAGTAGATAGTATAAACACACATGGCACGAATATCTGTTGCACTGCATACTTTTGGAACTAATATTGGAAATACTGCTTTTTGAACTTATATTGCACATGTAAGTGAGCTTGGGGTGGAAGATCCTTGAGGACCTCTTGTCTTACTGAGATTTCTTGTTTAGAGATCTCACCCCACGTTTGGGGACGCTTATTTCAGGTTCAGGGAACCCAGGGGTTGAGACTCCTAGTGGCAGGAGGCCAGAGCTGAGTTAGATATTACTGTGATATGCTGACTTGTTGGATGCTGGATATTGACTGTTGTTTATGTTTTATGCTATGTTTATGATATTTGAGTTGATACTGATGTTGGGCATTGTTGCCTTATTTGGTGAGCATGTGGTTTGTCCATGCCACATAGACTTGAGTATGTCTTGTTTAAGTTAAAGTTGTATTAATGTATCAGGATTCGGGTCCAGGCTATGTGTTGTAGTCTTGTGACTTAGATACTCACTTTATATTTATATATGAGGTATTTCAGTTAGTTGTCTTGCAATTTACATAAAAGCATTATTTTATGAAATTGATTAGGTAATCAACTTGGCTAAGGTTAATGATGTCATAATTGAATTAAAGAAAAAAGTATTCCGCATTTTAATTAAGCGTGGCTTAATACGATAGTATGTTAACAAACCGGGTTAACACGGGCTGTTAGATTCTCCACCATTCCTTGGCCTTCTTCCCTCTGAAACTCCACCAAAGTGACCTCCTTTTCTCTATGTTCCTTCACCAAAGTGGTAGAGTGTTGTGAGGGCTGGCCTTGGGTGGGTAAAAGACCTCTGTTTGCTGAGTTTGGCTGCTGTCTTGTGGGGTTTAGTGGACTGAGTTAGTGTTCCCCTTGGTGTGAGCCATTGTTCATGCCATTGGGGGCTTCAAGGACCCAACGTTGTGGAAAAAGGGCCAAGCTTTGTTGGCATTTTCGTCCCCTTTGTAAGTCAGAACCTTGGGAGCTTCAAGGGAGCTCCAAGAGCACTCTTTCATCTATTTTTAAGCTTTGGGGTGAGTTGCCTAACCTTGATCATGAGTTTTGATGGTTTAAAGGAGGTGTCTTTGCATGTAAATGAGTTAAACAAGTACGTAATCTGTATATGAACGTAAAAGAGATTAAAAAGGCATGTTTGGACGTTAGGATGGGTTAAAAAACCCAACCTTGGAAGGATATCTTCGCGAAATGCAGAAACTGCATTTTGTCGCGAAATATCCGGATATGGATATCCGGATATGATATCCGAATATTGATATCCGGATATGGGGTCTTATGATATCCCGATATGGATATCCGGATATGGCCCCGACATATATCCAGATATTCTGGGTTTGCGATGAACAGTAAGGTACTGTTCATACAGATTTGATGTGTAATGCCCTCCCTTGTATGCATCCAAGAGAGTCGTTTGCTAAGCGGAATTAGAGTCGCTAACGTCACATGAGCTAACAAAGAATCACATTGCAGTATACAAATCCGTAAGGCGTTTCAATAGTTCTTATAACTTCTGTGTGGACGATAAAAAATATTTCAAGTGATTTAGAAAGAGCACATTTGGGGCTTTGCGTGCATATAAAATAATATTTAATCGGAGTTCGTTTGCTCATAAAAACACCACCCGTAAGGTGCACTGTAAAAATTTCAGCACATAAGTCTTTCAAAAATTCCTTTCACAAACGTTTTCCAAAATAGCCGCTGTTCATAAAAGTTCAAGATAAAATAAAGATGATGAAGTCTACAATCATCCAAGAGTACCAAACTATTAAACATTACAGTCATCCAATCAATCAAACAGCAACAGTGATAATCCATGCATCAGCAAGCAACAGCAAAACATCACTCCTTCAAATGCTTTTACGTCCTCCTGCCATTTTGGAAAAATAGCAGCCCCGAAGGGGTGAGAATAATCCCAGTAGTGTGGCAACAAAACCAGTAATATAACAGTATTAACTAGGCACAAAATCATAAACAGTCACTTCAACATATCCTTGTTCCTTTTCCTTTTTCCTTTTCATCATATTCATATAATGCGTATATAACGCCTTTCCTTTGCGCTTTTAGCACCGTCGTGCGCGCACTTCACAGTGGAATCAAATATACCCTTGGCACCTGAGCTCCATGTGGATTCCAACTGTGGGCCTATGCGGACTGATGCCAAGTGTCCCATACCCCGGTACCTTGGGGATGCCTATATGATGCTTGCTCAAACACATGGTCCTGTACATAACTATTCTAAAACAAGGCCTATATGATCTTGATACATGCATGTCATGCTATGCTTTCACACACAAAGCGTAAAAATGCGGTATGATGTAAAATGCATGCTTATATACCTTTCATATGCATTATGCTGCCACATAACGTCTTTACCTCATAATCATATAGCCATCATGGCACATTTTTGGCAGTTTCCTTTCATCATAATGGAACATAATACTTTTACGAAATATGGAGCATCATGTCACAATTTTATACCAGTAGTCAATAGTCACATTAGGTAATATCGCCTGACACTTACCTTTGCGTGCCTTAAATAATACCAAACCGCAGCAAAGTATCTCACTTCTTATGCACACCTAAATCAATTACAACCAATCATTTACAGCGGCGATTTACAACAGAAACAGTGAGCATACAACAGTGTTTTACAGTGGAAAACAGTGAGCATACAACAGTGTTTTTACAGCAGAAAATAGTGACGTTTGTGCTTTAAAACAGTGAGCAGAAACAGTGAGTTGTTCTTTAAAATAGTGAGCAGAAAACAGTGGTATTTTCCTTAAAAACAGTGGGCAGAAACAGTGACGTTTTACTTAAAAGCAGTGGACAGAAACAGTGACGTTTTACAGCAGAAAAACAGTAGCACCTTACAGCAGAACAGTGAACGTTTTAAAACAGAACCAGTGACATTTTGGACCTTGAAACAGTGGCAGAACAGTGGCATTTGAATGTTAAAACAGTGACATAATCAATGGCATTTGAACCTCAAAACAGTGGCATAAGTAGTGTTATTTGTGCATCAAAACAGTGGCATGAATGGTGACATTTAATCATTAAAACAGTGACATTGGTGGTGATATTTGCACATCAAAAACAGTGGCAAAGTGAGTGGTTTTTGAACATTAAAACAGTGGCACGAATGATACATTTGAACATCCAAAACAGTGATATAAATCATGATTTTTAGACATTAAAACAGTGGCATAAATAGTGATTCTTGATCATCAAAACAGTGGCAAAATGGGAGTATTTAGACATCAATACAGTGGCATAAAGGGTAGTGTTTGGACATCAAGATGATGGTTATTTTATGCAGAAACAGTGGCTCATTAAGTACTAAAACAGTGAGTGTTTTTGGTGCAAAACAGTGACATATGTGGCATTAAAACAGTGAGCATTTTATGCAGAAACAGTGGCACATAATGGACTAAAACAGTGAGCATTTTATGCAGAAACAGTGGCACATAATGGACTAAAACAGTGAGTGTTTTTATGCAGAAACAGTGGCATGGGATGCACTAAAACAGTGAGCATTTTATACAAAACAGTGGCATCAAAATGGTGCTCATGTAAAACTGAAACAGTGGCCTATTCATCCTCAAACAGTGGCACATTCATAGAGAAACAGTGGCATATATATCCTCAAAACAGTGGCATATTCATTCCAAAACAGTGGCATTAACTTGAGCATAACCATGAGACTTTCATTCCATTATATCATGCATACCAATCATCATAAAATAGCTCCATCCTTATTCCTTTACCATACTCATTCAAGAATCCAAAACAAAACATATTCAAAGAGACATTCAAGAACACACATGATTACACACCATGAAAGAGGTCTAAGTTCTAGGCTTACCTCTTGTAGCACACACTTCTTGCTCACACACCACACCTTTCTAGTTCTACCAACAACAAGTCCATACTTCCTAGGAGATGATCTATGCGCATAAATGGTGAGGAGGACAACTTTGGACAGCTCCCAAGGTGAGTACCAAGGCTGGACAGTGAGGGGGAAAAGAGAAAGGAAACTCACACTTACTTGGTGGTATAGGCCACGGTTTTGAGAGGTGAGGGAAGGTAAGTGACCAAGGTTTTTCTTTCTCCAAGAGGGCTTGTAGTCACGGCTAGAGAGGGAGGAAATGAGGAAGGAACTTGGCTGCACTTGTGCAAGGTGAAGAAGGCCTCTTGTGCGCACAATTAAAGGGAGAGGAGAGGAGGTTGCAATGATGGTCATCATGGTAAAAATCTGGTTTCTTGTGCAGGTGGGACTGCACTCTTGGTCAAAACAAGCAAGGGGTTGCTTCTAAAGTACACTATGCACATGCAAAGTGGTGAGGGGGGAAGAGTTCAGATCTGAATGATGCTGCCAAAGTCAGAATTTTTCACACAATCTACCAAGTCATGCGCACATGGTGAGGTGGGAGGAAGTTGGCAGATTTTTCCTCCACACAAGGCACATGTAATCTGCCCAAAATCCTTCTTTTTCTGCATGTGTAAGCAAGGACAGTTTTGGTTCATGATGGACTGCCAAAAGCATGCAAAAATCTGCACAATTCAGCCTCATGATGGAAGGTGTAAGGTGGTTCTCCAAGTCAACACTCAAAGGCAGATTTGGTGTCATAAAAATCTGCTCCAAGACCCCTCCATGTGCGCCTAAATGGGGAAGAATGCAGCCCAAAATCATGCTAAGGTATACATGTGTCTTTCATGCAATGAGGTTGAAGTCAAATGTGCACATGCAAGGTGTGAGGTGGCGGTTTAGCAAGGGAAAAATTGGCAGATTTTCAAGGTCCTAATTACTCTCTTATGCGCATGAAATGAGGAGTGAAATACATCTAGCCATGTGGTGTTCCTTGCTGCACAAGACAGCCTTGTTGGACAAGGCTTAGGGGAGGTAAAAGTGGTTTCAACATTGGGCTGAACTAGCTAGGTCCAAAAGCCTCCTTGGGCCATTGGCCACACACACAAAGAACCCAATCACACAAGTCCAATAGTGACAAGTCCACACACACTAGCCCACTTCCAAAGTCCTATAAACACAAAAGCCTTCTAACACACACTCAAATTACTCACATGATTTTAATAAATTTCACATGCCTACATATGCACCCTCCTATGATTTAATTTAATTACTTACCTTAGTCTCATCCAAGGATAAGGTCATGTAATTTCGCAAACCATCACACATACCCCAAAAATCCGAATTCCACATATGTATCTACATCATCATACACTTATGTATTTTACTATTTATGTGGGATGTTACATGATGTATGGGTTTGTGGACCTTAGTTTGATGAAGTTGGACTTCTGTAAATACTTAACTATGTCAGAACCAAGGGCTTAAGGGCTTGTGGCTTTGTGGGAAGGCTTAAGACGTAAAACGTAAAGGAAAAATGTAGTCTTTATGTTTATGCTTATGAGCAATGTTGTTGATATAATTATTGTTCTAAAATAGATTGTGATTCTGCTGTGTTTGGACCTTGAGCTGTGTGCACTCTTGGCATTGGATTGTTAGCTTGCAAGATAAGCTTTCGTGTCCTCGGCTTTGCCATTGTTGGTTCCACCATGTCCCATGGGGGGGGATAGTTTATATGCATGATGTTGTTTTCATATATTATTTTGATAAATGCTGTTGAGCTGTTATATGCGAGTGCCTTTATGATATGCATGTGGGTGTTCCACCTATACGGTAAGCCTGAGTATGTAGCGCCATACAATATGGTGATGCTGTGGGTGAGGTGCAAGCGATGTTTCTTGTACTAACTTTAGGTAATAGACGTATTCCTGCATTTCTCTGGCCAGTAGAATAGTGACAACACACATGGCATGAATATCTGTTGCACTACATAGTTTTGGAACTGATATTGTTAGACTGCTTTTGTTATACCCCAATAGTGACAACACACAATTGTTTAATTGATTTAAAATATATTTTGATGATTACAATCAATTTAATGTTAATTTAATTGATAATATTAGATAATTGAAAGATTGCATGAAGATTGGAGAAGATGTGGAAGATATCATGAAGAAATATAAAAGCATGGAATCAAATAAAGATTAAGATAGATTTTATCTTTTTAAATTTCATATAAGAGAAATAAAATATTCTTTGCCAAAGATTTGATTAGGATTGCATTGCATAATAGATTAAGATGTTATTGTTATAAAAAGGGCTCATTGCATATTATTTCATATGGAAAAATACAAGATAGAGAATATATAAGAAAGAAAAGAGAGAATTACATTTTCAAGAATAGGATTCTTTCTTGTGCATCAATTGAAGAGCTTTCTTCCATAGATTCATTCATATATTCATCCTCTGGCAAAGTGAATATTTCTCCATAGGAATTCATATTACCTATATGCTTGAGGAAAAGAAGCACCGAGGTAAATACTTTAATTATAATTTTCTTCTTGATCTTTTTGAAGGTCTGTACTAAAAAACTTGGATAACAGTTCTTGTGTTGGGAAACTGGGATACAACATGTCTCTTTTTCTTTGGAAATCGAGAGTGACTTGAGAACCCTTGTGTGATAGGGTTTTGGAATTCTAAAGGGTTAGGATTTCATATTGGAAATTAAGGATACCAGTTGGGAATTTGTGTAAGGAGAAGACTAGAAAACTAGGATATTAGGGAACTCTTTGTACACAAGTTTCATAGTTGAGTTGCCCGTCGAATTTCAGTATTCGATTTTAGGGCCCGTGGTTTTACTTTCCTTTTGGGTTTTCCACGTAAAATCTATTGTGTTAATATCTCTCTATCCTTATCTTGATTTATTGCTTTGAGTTAATTTTAATTAGCGAATTATTTTTATAAAACTCAATTCAACCCCCTCTTGAGTTCATCTGGGACCACCACATCAGATTGGCGCCAATCAATAGTTAAAATTTGATTATAAGAGATTGAGCAAAAAAAAAATTATAAATATAACTTTCATCCATAACCATTATTTATAAAGAAAAAAGTATTTGTCATTTTAAATGACATACCTTTGTTTATTTTTTGATTTTTTTTATGTGTTCGACAGAATTCGTTTTCCGTCGAAAAATTCATAAATATAATTTATTTTCTATTTATTTTTATTATAAGGGTTCTCGACGGCACATTTCTTGTAAGTGTGATCTATGTATAGGATTTTACTGTATATTTTTTAAGAAAAATACTATTAGCTTAAATATCACAAGAAATCTTTCAGACAAAATAATATAATTTGATCATAGATATTATATTGTAAGATATATTGGCTATTCAAATGTTTTTCTTGTAATGATATTGATTTTTTAATTGCAACGTCATAAAGAAGTCTCATAATCTAAAAACGTGGCAAAATATTTTCGAATGTTGATTTGATTTCCTAAATTATAATATTGATATTAATTGTAAGATATTGGTCAATAAAATATTTTTTGTAATCACTGAACAGTGAGAACTTTTGATTCAGTTTCCTAAATTATAGTATTAATATTAGCTGTAAGATATTATTTGCTCAACCCAAGTAAATCTTCCGAGTAAGATTTTTTGTAATGAACATTCGAAAATTTAATTCGAACGTAAGTTTCATAGACTAAAAACCTAGCAAAATATTTGGAATCTTGATTCAGTTTCCTAAATTATAATATCCAATTTATTTCATTATATATCAAATCTTATACTCAATTTCTATAAATTCAATTATTGTGAGACTCAGGCTACTTTCTGGTTAAATCTTACAGAACATTTTGAGATCAGCCTTTGTTGAAGGTACGACTTTTGTCTTATTACATTTACACTGTCACTTTTTCTTCATTTTTGTATTGTTTTCTTTATATATATATATGTTGTTTAAGTTTGTTTAAAACTATTTCTTTCTTGATAATTTGATACGTTCTTCTCTCTTTCAATAATTCTTCTCTAAAGCATGTCTCTTACGATCCATTTTTTACAAGAATTTTCATTGTATGGCCATTAGCCATTAGCCATGGCCATTTTGCTTCTCCTTTTCCTTCGCCCTCTAAAGAACCATTCTTTTTTGAACTGTTGATTATACAACAGTGACAAACTCTTACCTTTGCCACCTGAGACCAAGAAAACTAAGGAATTGCGATAGATTTTTTATTCTAATTTAAGCAAGAATGGCATTACTTAAATTATTAATTTTTAGGTATTTTGTGTTGTAGATTTAATTATGTATTACGAGAGGAAGTTCAGTTTTATTTACAAACTTCTGTGTATATGTTGAGTAATTAACTACTTAAGTTCATTGCAAAGGAAAAAGAGAATTAGATTATATGTTAAATATTCGTGTTTAAGTTTTAATTGTATAATTTGAGATAAAGTTCTGTTTTATTGACCACTTTTTGTATATATATGTAGTAGGGAATGGGTCGTTCAAAGACAATCTTCAAACGTATTCCAAATGAAAGAGCTCGGAAATCAACTTCAATGCAGAGAAGGAAGGGACTAATGAAGAATGATACACTTGGCGTTCAAGTAGAAGAGGAAGAGGAATTAGAGACTATTGGTCTGGAACAAGAAGCTGAGGCTATTGGGCTGGAGCATCAGCAAATGGAAGATATGGTAAGCCCAACTAATAGATGGGCTAAAAGGAATAGAACTAAGCCCAAGTGGATTAGTGACTTTGTGTCGTAAGCAGGAAGAAAGGGTAGTAAGCTTACATGTGTAGACGGTTATGTTAAGTGGGGGTGGGGTGAGAGAAGGTGATGTAAATCTTCGGGGTGCATGACTCTGTTACAGCATTCGTCCTACGTACAGAAATTTAGGACAAATGCTGTAACAGAGTCATCCACCACGGAAATTTACACCACCTTCTCTCACCCCACCCCCACTTAACATAACCGTCCACACATGTAAGCTTACTACCCTTTCTTCCTGCTTACGACACAAAATCACTCATCCACTTGGGCTTAGTTCTATTCCTTTTAGCCCATCTATTAGTTGGGCTTACCATGTCTTCCATTTGCTGACGCTCCAGCCCAATAGCCTCAACTCCTTGTTCCGGCCCAATAGTCTCTAATTCCTCATCCTCTTCTACTTGAACACCTAGTGTATCATTCTTCATTAGTCCCTTCCTTCTCTGCATTGAAGTTGCTTTCCGAGCTCTATCATTTGGAATACATTTGAAGATTGTCTTTGAACGACCCATTCTCTACTACATATATATACAAAAAGTGGTCAATAAAACAGAACTTTATCTCAAATTATACAATTAAAACTTAAACACAAATATTTAACATATACTCTAATTCTCTTTTTCCTTTGTTGTGAACTTAAGTAGTTAATTACTCAACATATACACAGAAATTAGTAAATAAAACTGAACTTCCTCTCGTAATACATAATTAAATCAACAACACAAAATACCTAAAAATTAAGAATACAAGTAATGCCATTCTTGCTTAAATTAGAATAAAAAATCTATCGCAATTCCTTAGTTTTCTTGGTCTCAGGTGGCAAAGGCAAGAGTCTGTCACTGTCGTATAATCAACAGTTCAAAAAAGAATGGTTCTTTAGAGGGCGAAGGAAAAAGATAAGCAAAATGGCCATGGCTAATGGCTAATGGCCATACAATGAAAATTCTTGTGAAAAACGGATCGTAAGAGATGTTTTAGAGAAGAATTATTCAAAGAGAGAAGAACGTGTCAAATTATCAAGAATGCAATAGTTTCAAACAAACTTAAACAACATATATAGAAAGAAAACAATACAAAAATGAAGAAAAAGTGACAGTGTAAATGTAATAAGACAAAAGTCGTACCTTCAACAAAGGCTGATCTCAAACTGTTCTATAAGATTGATCCAGAAAGTAGCCTGAGTCTCACAATAATTGAATTTATAGAAACTAAGTATAAGATTTGATATATAATGAAATAAATCGGATCTTATAATTTAGGAAACCGAATCAAGATTCCAAATATTTTGCTAGGTTTTTAGTGTAGGAAACTTACGTTCGAATTAAATTTTCGAATGTTCATTACAAAAAATCTTACTCGGAAGATTTACTTGGGTTGAGCAAATAATATCTTACAGCTAATATCAATACTATAATTTAGGAAACTGAATCAAAAGTTTTCACTGTTCAGTGATTACAAAAAATATTTTATTGACCAATATCTTACAATTAATATCAATATTATAATTTAGGAAATCAAATCAATATTCGAAAATATTTTGCCACGTTTTTAGATTAGGAGACTTCTTTATGACGTTGGAATTAAAAAATCAATATCATTACAAGAAAAATATTTGATTAGCCAATATATCTTACAATATAATATCTATAACCAAATTATATTATTTTGTCCGAAAGATTTCTTGTGATATTTAAGCTAATAGTTTTTTCTTAAAAAATATACAGTAAAATCCTATACATAGATCACACTTACAAGAAATGTGCCATCGCTTTTGCCACACTAACAGAGTTGCATTGAATATTCAAAGAAAACCCCAAATCTGCAACGAAGTAAACCCAATATTACATTTTTTCATGTCATTTTAAATCATAAATACTCTCATTTGTTTCATCTCTATTGTCATTCCCCAAATCAGATAAGTCTCCTTGGTTCTCTATGTAAAGAAGCCACCCCTTCATTCTCAATCGAGAATCTAGGTTTTCTAATTCCATCGTTATGTTATTGGTGCATATCACATCAATATTGGGGTTAGTGTGTGTATCTCTTCTTTATGCTTATTCGACTTTCCAAAAAAGAATTTCACCATCACTATTCGTGGAATTGAGGCGGGCATTTGTTGTTTGCACATTGCTTGATTTTGATTTGAAATGCTGAAATTCTCTCTAGTGTATTGTAAATTAAACTCTTCTAGTAGTTTACCCTGTGTGTATATGCGCTACTTCCCTTCTTTTTTTCTTCATTAGATTAAAAAAAATAAATCAAATATCAAACCTTAAGCAGGATTAAAGCCTCTCTTAGTTCCTTCCAACCCAGAAAAAATTTGTTGATGAATTCTGTATCCTCTATAAACATGTCTTCCAGAATACTAGAATTGTACTTTGGCATAGCCAGCAAAGTAGTCGTCCCTTCACAATATTAACAATCAGTCATCAATATATTTTATCAAAAGTAGAAGCAACTTTCTCAAAGAAACATAATATAAGTGTTGAAGGCACAAACCATGATTCAAATTATGAATGTTGTTACGCTTTAGGCTCAACTTTGATATGCTAAATAGAGACATAGCTTAAGGAATAATTCTTACAAAAACACCGGGGGAACTTTAACAAGCTTTGCAGCTGCAATTACTTTCTCTGTTAGGCACGCCAATATTTTTATGAAGTAAAATGCATTAAAATTTAAGTGCTAAGCTAACACTGAGTACAAACCTGGATACACAATCAGTAAGGGCTTTCGGGCATCATCCTGTAGAGTAGACCATTCAACTCTGCCAACAGATGGAGAGGACTCCAAGTACTTTTTCATCAAGCAGAGATAAAGGCACCTCTTGGCATGGTATCTATAATTCAAATAATCCTTATCATGGAAACCTATGTAGCACCGATACTAATACGGGACACGTGACACGATACGACACGATACTCCGACACGTTAATTCTAAAAAATATTAGATTTCGACACGTTAGGACACGTTTTGATATTAAATAACATTTTTAATTTTTGTGGGGTATATTATATTTAATATTCAATAATTTAATAAAAAACGAATCTAAACTTATAATATTCATAAATTTTGCAAAAAAACATAAGATATCTCAAATATTTATATTAAACTCAATAAAATAGTAATCGTAATCCAACGAATCTAAAGTTGGAACTAAAAACTCAATGCAATGTAAACTTTAAACCTTTTTTTGAATTCCTATAACGTATGTTGGAGTGTCGGGGAGTGTCGGAGTGTCCGAGAGTGTCGGGAAGTGTCGGACACGACACGTCGGGGTTTTTGAAGTGTCGGTGCTTCATAGATGGAAACACTCCTAACAAAACATGGAAACAGTTTTTATACACTTGAACCACAATCTGCTCGAAGTCCACACACAGCAGAACCACAATCTGTTTTGGACCAACAACAATATCAATATTCATACTCTACAAGAATATATATGCATAAAGACAACGCCTTCCTCCTACTTTTCATGTCTTTAGGCTCCTCACAAAGCCATAAGACCTGAATCACTTAGATTTTGACTTAGTTAATCATTAGAGAAGTCCACGTTACTCAATCTAGGGTCAACACACCCCAAACACACTTATGTATGAACAATATAGTTACTGTTCTCGAAAACCCAGAATATCCGGATATATGTCGGGGCCATGTCCGGATATCAATATCCGGATATCATATCTAGATATTTCATGATAGAATGCAGTTTCTACATTTCGCGAGATATCACTCCCAAGGTTCGGTTTTTAACCCATAAGGACGGCCAAGAATGCATTTTTATTCACTTTTAGGTTCATATTCAGGTTGGTTACTCATTTAACTCATTAACATGCCAATACTCAACCTTTAAACGAAGAAAACTCATGATCAAGGTAGGGAACATACCAAAGGCTTCAAAACAGAAGCAACAATGGCTCTTGGAGCTCACTATGAAGCTCCCAAGGTGCAGGTTACAAGGAACACGAAAATGTGTAGCAAGGTTGACCCTTTCACCATAAAGTTCAACACTTGAAGCTTCCACCACCAAGGAAAATGCCTCATCCAAGAAAACTCATAAACATAGCACTAAGAACTTCCCAAAACAGCAACCCCAACTCAGCCAAAGCTGAGCCTCACCCCCACAAGGCTACTTCACACTATCTCAAGGGGTTTAGGTGAAGGTTCAAGGAAGAAAAATGATCACTTGGTTCACAAAAAGTGAGGAGGAAGCAATGGAATAGTGTCTAACAGACCAGCCTCCCAAGGTGTCACGTAAAAATTGATATGGCCTAGGGTTTAGAGCCAAAAATGAGTATTTATAATGGTTTAAGTCTTAAACACACAGTTAGGGGTGTAAATGGGCCAGGCTACCCGTTAGGGGCCTCTGGCCCGGCCTACTTTTGGCCTGGTCTAGGCCAGCCTACTTACAAAATGAGACAGGCTTGGGCTAATTATAAAGCCTCCTTTCAAATCAGGCCACAGGCCTATTGTAACAGCCCGTTGTATACCGGTATTGTTAACATTGATTATGATATTAAGCGCAGTTACAATCACAGTAATTGGATTAATGAAATTACGGGCAACCTTTTTTTCTTTTATCATATTCCTTTTCATAACAATAACTTTTTCCGTAATCCATTAAAACAACACTATAATTGTAAATGCAATTCGCGGAATCATACATTTTACTAACATCACTAATCTTTCTTTTTATTCAATTCATTTAAACTCACCATCTTACTCTCACGTTTTACCATGTTATAGTCCTTTACGTTAGCTACGCGTGATTTCAAACCACGTACCATTTGGAGTTCTACCCATCAAGTTAAGCCCCTTTCTTTTAGTCTAGAAAAACCTGAATTTTCGAAAATTACACTGTGGTAATCGATTACCAGTGGGTGGTAATCGATTACCACCTGTCAAAAATGAGGCAGTAGCTAAAATTCGACATCCTCTGTTCTGGTAATCGATTACCAAGATTGGGTAATCGATTACCTCACTTGGTAATCGATTACCAATCCTCAGTAATCGATTACCAGTGGAGACAAAAGCACATTTTTCGTCCCCTGTTGCATGGTAATCGATTACCATGCTTGGGTAATCGATTACTATGCAGCAAAAGTGACAGATTACAGCATTTTCAGCCCAAAATGAGTTGTGTAATCCATCCCTAACCCCTTAATACTCCACTCAACACATAAACATACCCTAATGTAGGCTCTAGGCCCTTCCATCATGCATTTTCCTTAAATCAAACATCATTTACAAAGTCCTCAATGTAATGGCCATTTACATACAAATATGGACCATTTTTACAACATGAATACCAAGACTTCAAGTGCAATGAATGTGGCAATGGACAAGTCCCATGCTCACTCAAAATATACAATTATCCATGTCATGAATAATGAGCAATAAACAAGACTTAGTACACAATCATGAACACTACAAAAAGCATGGAAATAACATCATGCAATATGTTCATGACCTAAGTCTCAAAATACTAATGCCATGCTATGTGCAATGCATAGTCCTCCTCCAAAATGTCATGCAATCCCAATGCACCGCATGCAAATCCACTGTCCACTAAGCGGGCTTCTTGCCCGAAGCTCCTCCCGGATCATAGTGACCTGAAATGTGGTCCCCCAAACACGGGGTGAGATATACAAATATATCTCAGTAAACCAATGGAGCTAGAGGCTCTCTCCACTCCATGGCTCACTCAATGTGCAAATATAACATCATGTAATATGCAAGCAATACAATATCACCAACCAACTGGAGACAACCCGAGAACATCCACGCATGGATTTATGTTCAAGGACTCCATCATATAACTCCCGAGACAATCCTAGAGCCTCTCCCATGGTTGAGAAAACTCCATGGCCAACCCAACCGGAACTCCTCATGAGCCCTATCCGGCGGATGTCCCACGTTTGGCTCATCCTGGTGTCGCTCCCAGAGTCGACCCCATGGCATACCCAACTGGCACTCCGTCACGAAATGATCCAGCGGATGTCCAAACCCAACACACGTCAACTGGCCAGTGACCAAACAATTTTCATACAATCCAAGCAATATGCATACAAGCACATAATCACACAATGCCATAAACACATAATCCAACCACAACCTTCCACTAGGTGTGGTGGAGCACACAAGGGATTAAACCCAAGTTCCAAGGGTTTACCTCAACACTTAGCAAATCCGTTCCAAACGTATGCTCCAATTCAACCTTTCACAATCACGTCCGTGTGAGGCACCCTACAACAATCATCAAATCCAAATTACACCAAACCTCAATTTTCATGAAAATTCCTCAAATTTTCCTAAGTTAAAAACCTAACTTTTTCACCAAAAATTATCATAGCATTTCTAGCTTACAAGCATGATTCTAAGGCCTTTTCATCTAATAGCATTTTTCCATTTGGGCTCTCTATCATCACACATCTAAAATTAAAGACTTAGAGCATAAATTCCTAGATCTACAAAATCAACCACAAAAATACCACAAATATACTTACAATCTAGTGTATGAACACTACCAAGGCCCCACTAAGTCAAAGGAAGACCAAAGCTCCAACAAAACTCCAAGAACATCAATGGGTCGGATCTGTCTTGGCCAAAAAACGCAGCAAAGAGATGGATTCAAGGCTTGGAAGTGTTACCAATGGATCTAGAAGGTTGTTTACAATAGATTTCAACACCAAAATCAAGAGATTTGGTGAAGAAATGAGAAAATGGCAAAAGGAGAAGGATTGGGTGTGTTTGTTCTTCACCAACAGGGGGCGCGCACCGGAGAAAGAAAAAGGAGGAAAGGAAAGGAGAAAAAGGGTGGGAGGCTAAGTGACTTCGGTCACACGGGTCCCACACGCGATCTAACTTTAATCCCGATAAAAATTCCGATCATAAATTCTTAATCTACATATTTTTCCAGTCCATGACATATTTTTATTTCTCCAAAATATTGATAAAAATTTCACCCCTATCGGTACACTCACACCACAGTATTTAGCACTTAAAAATCACTATTCATCAATTTTTCCCAAATTTGCCTATTCACTCAATTTTCCGCCCTGATTCCATTTCCAGCATTACTTTTGTCATATGAAATCTCTAACTCAGTATTTAAGCCTCAGAATACACGGCTGGTCAATTACCATTTTGCCAATTTTGGCCATAATCCTTGGATTTTCACTAATCCACCAACTTTCATTTCTCATTATAATATAAAAATTCACATTTAAATATATGAGGTGTTATATTCACCCCTCCTTTTAGAAATTTTGTCCGCAAAATTAAATCATACCTGCTCGCTAACTCAGGATACAGCCGGAGAATCTCGTCCTCCCGCTCCCAAGTAGCCTCCTCAGGTGTGCGGCCTTCCCACTGAATCTTCAGCATGGGAATAACTTTACTTCTTAGTCTCTTTTCACTGCGGTCCAATATTGCAATAGGACCGATGGGAGTCTTCAAGTTCTCCCTGATTTCAATATTATCCGGTATCACCACATGTGATTCATCCGGAACATAACCTCGCAACTGCGATACATGAAAAACATCATGTAAATTAGATAATTGAGGGGGTAAGGCAAGCTGGTAGGCCACCAATCCTACTCTTTTCATAATTTGATACGGTCCAATGAATCGTGGACTCAGCTTCCTCACACCCAATGCACGGCCAACACCTGTGACCGGAGACAAACGTACAAAAACATGGTCACCTTCCTCAAATTCCAGCGGTCTATGCTTATTGTCATAGTAACTTTTCTGCCGATTCTGTGCTTGTTTCAATTTTTCTCTGATCATTTCAATTTGCACCGTTGTTTCCTGCACAAAATCCGGACCAAATCTTTCTTTATCGCCTACCTCAGTCCAACAAGTGGGCGTACGACACCTCCTGCCATACAAAACCTCATATGGTGCCATACCCAGACTGGAATGAAAACTGTTATTATAAGAAAATTCCACCAATGGTAAGTACTTATCCCAAGCATTACCCTGTTCCAATGTGCAAGCTCTCAGCATATCCTCAAGTGTCTGTATGGTCCTCTCAGTCTGACCATCAGTCTGTGGGTGATAAGCAGTGCTCAGTCGAAGCTGAGTGCCAAAAGCCTGCTGCAAAGCTCCCCAAAATCGTGAAGTAAACTTCGGGTCCCGATCACTCACAATGCTAATCGGTATCCCATGGAGCCTAACAATCTCCTTTACATACAGTGTAGCCAACTTCTCTGTGGTGTAATCCACTCGTACTGGTAGAAAATGTGCAGACTTCATGAGTCGGTCCACAATAACCCAAATCGAATCGTAACCAGCTTGAGTTTGCGGCAATCCAACAACAAAATCCATCGAAATACTCTCCCATTTCCATTCTGGTATATCCAGCGGCTGAAGTAATCCAGCAGGTTTCTGATGCTCTATTTTCACTTTTTGACAAACCAAGCACTTAGATACGTACTCGGCAACATCCTTTTTCATCCCAGGCCACCAGAACTTAACTTTCAAATCTTGGTACATTTTTGTGGCACCTGGGTGGATAGCATATTGACCCTTATGGGCCTCAGTCATAACTTCCTCTGCAAGTTCCTTGGGCACAACAATCCTGCCCTGATATAATAATAGTCCCTGTTCATTAACAGATATGCCACCCTGGCCCTTCAAATATTTTATACTTTCATTGCGAATCTGAGTCTCTTTAATCTTCTCGTGCAGCTCGTTTTCAATCCGCGTCAACTCCATATCACACATTCTCCCTGCAAAGAAATCCGTTATTTTCATGTCACGAAATTGCTCAATCACTTCATTGTCCCTCATCATCATATGAGATAAATTAACAGACTTCCTACTCAATGCATCTGCCACAACATTAGCCTTTCCCGGGTGGTATTTCAGCTCAAAGTCATAGTCTTTCAAGAATTCAACCCATCTACGCTGCCTCATATTCAGCTCCTTCTGATCAAACAAGTATTTCAAGCTTTTATGGTCGCTAAACACAGCAAATTTCATCCCATACAGAAAGTGCCTCCAGATTTTCAAGGCAAACACAATAGCAGCTAGTTCCAAGTCGTGCGTCGGATAATTCTCTTCATGCGGCCTTAACTGCCTAGACGCATAAGCAATCACTTTTCCTTCCTGCATCAGTACGCTCCCTAAACCTTTCTTAGAAGCGTCACAATATAACACAAACTCACCCTCCGGATCAGGTAGAGTTAACACCGGAGCAGTGGTCAATTTCTCTTTAAGTAGCAGAAAACAGTCCTCACATTCCTGGGTCCACACAAAAGGAGTATCCTTTCGTGTCAATCGGGTCAACGGTAGAACCATTGCAGAAAATCCCTGTATAAATCGGCGATAATAGCCAGCAAGCCCCAGAAAACTTCTGATCTCAGTCACAGTCTTAGGTCGTTCCCAGTCACTTACCGCTTCAATCTTGCTTGGATCCACTGCAACACCACTTGCAGAAATAACATGACCCAAAAATTGCACCTCAGATAACCAGAATTCACACTTAGACGGTTTAGCATACAGTTTCTTATCCTTCAACACCTGCAACACAGTCCTCAAATGGTCGATGTGCTCCTCCTTACTCTTAGAATAGATCAAGATGTCATCGATAAATACAATCACGAACTGGTCCAAATACGGTTTAAAGATGCGGTTCATATAATCCATGAACACCGCAGGGGCATTAGTAAGCCCAAAAGGAATCACTTGATATTCAAAATGTCCATATCTGGATCGGAAAGCCGTTTTAGGTACATCTTCCGGTTTAATCCGAATCTGGTGATATCCGGACCGGAGATCAATCTTCGAAAACACGCAGGCATCCCTCAACTGATCTAATAAATCATCAATCCACGGCAACGGGTACCAGTTCTTAATAGTCACTTTATTCAACTGTCGGTAGTCAGTGCACAATCTCATGCTACCATCCTTTTTCTTCACAAATATTACCGGTGCTCCCCACGGAGACACACTCGGCCTAATAAAATCCTTTGCAGATAATTCTTCAATGTGTTTCTTCAACTCGGCCAACTCAAGTGGCGACATCCGGTATGGAGCCAAAGAGATCGGCCCCACACCAGGCAAAAGGTCAATCGAGAATTCAATCTCTCTCTCAGGCGGAAATTCCGATATCTCATCAGGAAATACATACTCAAATTCATTAACAACCGGAATAGAAGAAATATCTTCCTTTTTGTCACCCACCAATCCGCCCAAAAGGACATAACCCAAATCTCCAGCCTTCAAGGCTTTCACAGTTTGACTAACAGACAAATACAAAGACGGATAACCAGTCGGCCTCTCGTGAGATAGCAACAACCTCTTTCCGCAGCAATCAATCATTGCGCAGTTCCGAGACAACCAATCCATCCCCAATATCAAATTGACAGAGGCCAGGGGTAAGATAATTAAATCAATGGTATAACCCCTGCCTAAATAGGTGAACTTCACATCTTCGCAAATCCAAGACGATTCACTAACCTCTCCTGTAGCGGTAGTAATACGCATCGGAGGAACCATTCGTGTTACCTTTAAGTCCAACGCCTTAGCCACATAGTCCGCCACAAAAGAATGTGTTGCTCCCGAATCAAACAACACAGACAAATCAACATTAGAGAGGAAAATTATACCTTTTACCAAATTCGGAGCCTTTTCAGTATGTTGCGCATTTGTAGTATAAACTCGTCCCACAGTAGGAACAGCAGCAGTAGGAGTAGCAGTAGTAGTAGCTGTCGGCAAGGCCTGCAGATTCACAGCCTGCCCCGAAGAAGATGGACACTCTCTAGCAAAGTGGCCGTTCCGACCACTTAAAACATGCCAACGGACCAGCACCACATACACCTTTGTGGTATTTCCCACACTTCCCACA
The DNA here is from genome assembly GCA_032173675.1 of Gastrolobium villosum. Classification (NCBI taxonomy): domain Eukaryota; kingdom Viridiplantae; phylum Streptophyta; class Magnoliopsida; order Fabales; family Fabaceae; genus Gastrolobium; species Gastrolobium villosum. The sequence continues at coordinate 26,221 of JAVKPL010011355.1, read as the reverse complement.
TCGTGGGGTAAAATATCTGTCCGCAGCACCACCACCACCAGGGTTTCCACCCCTCTTGAACTGACCAGGAGGCTGCCTTACATGCAACCCCCTACCCCTGTTATTATTATTGAAACCTCCTCTATTAGTATTCCCAGAAGGACCAGGTGTCCTCTTAACATCTTGCTCTTTTGCCGAATCAGATTTCGGATACCTTCCATAAACAGTCTCGACCCTCTTGCATTGGGTCACCAAGTCAGCAAAGTTTCTCACCGCAGTGTTTGACATCATTTTATCAATCTTCTCACTCAGCCCTCTTTGGAATTTAGCTGACAAGAACTCCGGAGTAGGTAGAGTACCTCCATAATTTGCAAATTTCACAAGTTCATTGAATTTTGCCACATAGGCATCCACGGTCATGACTCCCTGTACAAGGCTATCAAACTCACCTTGCTTTGCCTCCCGAACATCACGGGGAAAATATTCTTCATGAAATAAACCTTCGAACATCGTCCAAGAAATAACCTCACCCTGAATAACATATGGGCGAGACACATTGTCCCACCATTCCTGGGCATCACCCTCCAGCATATAAACCGAATACAACAACTTCTGCGGATCTTGGCATCTCATCACTTGGAAAATCTTATCCATTCCCCTCAACCAAGCAGTAACCTCCTTTGGGTCCCTTGACCCCAGAAATGCGGGTGGCTTATGTTTCCTAAAAGATATGAGCCTACGCTCATCATTAGCATTATCAACAACCTGTCCCGCAGCCCCAGTAGATTGGGCAACAGATGACGGATCAGGAACATAACTAGGGTCAGTAGTATGATGACTAGCCTCACCAGTGTGGTGACTAGCCCCACTCTCCCCCTGTTGAGGAGTAACAGATGGCGTCGGTGTAGGAGTCACCGTAGCCGTGTGTGGAGGTGAATTATCCCTCCTAGGACGATCTCTATCGGCCCTCATCTCAGCCATAAAGGCCTGCATCATATCCTGATTAGTCTTCATCAGGTTTTCAGTCATGTTTCTATTTGCAGCCGTTTCCGCCTGCAGAGCATTCAGAACTGCAGTGACCGGATCCGGTGGCAAAGGACCTGCACCACGTGCCCCACGGCGACCACGCGCCCTACTCATGATATCTGTTCATGTTACACAAAGGAATGAGTTGATCAGACCCACACTGAGGAATCACATATACATTAATCATAAATAGTTCACAGATAGCTATTGCACACAAGATACAACATACACAATCAGAGTTTCCCTCACAAAACGGCTCTGATACCATAAAATGTAACAGCCCGTTGTACACCGGTATTGTTAACATTGATTATGATATTAAGCGCAGTTACAATCACAATAATTGGATTAATTAAATTACGGGCAACCTTTTTTTCTTTTATCATATTCCTTTTCATAACAATAACTTTTTCCGTAATGCATTAAAACAACACTATAATTGTAAATGCAATTCGCGGAATCATACATTTTACTAACATCACTAATCTTTCTTTTTATTCAATTCATTTAAACTCACCATCTTACTCTCACGTTTTACTATGTTATAGTCCTTTACGTTAGCTACGCGTGGTTTCAAACCACGTACCATTTGGAGTTCTACCCATCAAGTTAAGCCCCTTTCTTTTAGTCTAGAAAAACCTGAATTTTCAAAAATTACATTGTGGTAATCGATTACCAGTGGGTGGTAATCGATTACCACCTGTCAAAAATGAGGCAGTAGCTAAAATTTGACATCCTCTGTTCAGGTAATCGATTACCAAGATTGGGTAATCGATTACCTCACTTGGTAATCGATTACCAATCCTCAGTAATCGATTACCAGTGGAGACAGAAGCACATTTTTCGTCCCCTGTTGCATGGTAATCGATTACCATGCTTGGGTAATCGATTACTATGCAGCAAAAGTGACAGATTACAGCATTTTCAGCCCAAAATGAGTTGTGTAATCCATCCCTAACCCCTTAATACTCCACTCAACACATAAACATACCCTAATGTAGGCTCTAGGCCCTTCCATCATGCATTTTCCTTAAATCAAACATCATTTACAAAGTCCTCAATGTAATGGCCATTTACATACAAATATGGACCATTTTTACAACATGAATACCAAGACTTCAAGTGCAATGAATGTGGCAATGGACAAGTCCCATGCTCACTCAAAATATACAATTATCCATGTCATGAATAATGAGCAATAAACAAGACTTAGTACACAATCATGAACACTACAAAAAGCATGGAAATAACATCATGCAATATGTTCATGACCTAAGTCTCAAAATACTAATGCCATGCTATGTGCAATCCATAGTCCTCCTCCAAAATGTCATGCAATCCCAATGCACCGCATGCAAATCCACTGTCCACTAAGCGGGCTTCTTGCCCGAAGCTCGTCCCGGCTCATAGTGACCTGAAATGTGGTCCCCCAAACACGGGGTGAGATATACAAATATATCTCAGTAAACCAATGGAGCTAGAGGCTCTCTCCACTCCATGGCTCACTCAATGTGCAAATATAACATCATGTAATATGCAAGCAATACAATATCACCAACCAACTGGAGACAACCCGAGAACATCCACGCATGGATTTATGTTCAAGGACTCCATCATATAACTCCCGAGACAATCCTAGAGCCTCTCCCATGGTTGAGAAAACTCCATAGCCAACCCAACCGGAACTCCTCATGAGCCCTATCCGGCGGATGTCCCACGTTTGGCTCATCCTGGTGTCGCTCCCAGAGTCGACCCCATGGCATACCCAACTGGCACTCCGTCACGAAATGATCCAGCGGATGTCCAAACCCAACACACGTCAACTGGCCAGTGACCAAACAATTTTCATACAATCCAAGCAATATGCATACAAGCACATAATCACACAATGCCATAAACACATAATCCAACCACAACCTTCCACTAGGTGTGGTGGAGCACACAAGGGATTAAACCCAAGTTCCAAGGGTTTACCTCAACACTTAGCAAATCCGTTCCAAACGTATGCTCCAATTCAACCTTTCACAATCACGTCCGTGTGAGGCACCCTACAACAATAATCAAATCCAAATTACACCAAACCTCAATTTTCATGAAAATTCCTCAAATTTTCCTAAGTTAAAAACCTAACTTTTTCACCAAAAATTATCATAGCATTTCTAGCTTACAAGCATGATTCTAAGGCCTTTTCGTCTAATAGCATTTTTCCATTTGGGCTCTCTATCATCACACATCTAAAATTAAAGACTTAGAGCATAAATTCCTAAATCTACAAAATCAACCACAAAAATACCACAAATATACTTACAATCTAGTGTATGAACACTACCAAGGCTCCACTAAGTCAAAGGAAGACCAAAGCTCCAACAAAACTCCAAGAACATCAATGGGTCGGATCTGTCTTGGCCAAAAAACGCAGCAAAGAGATGGATTCAAGGCTTGGAAGTGTTACCAATGGATCTAGAAGGTTGTTTACAATAGATTTCAACACCAAAATCAAGAGATTTGGTGAAGAAATGAGAAAATGGCAAAAGGAGAAGGATTGGGTGTGTTTGTTCTTCACCAACTGGGGGGCGCGCACGGGAGAAAGAAAAAGGAGGAAAGGAAAGGAGAAAAAGGGTGGGAGGCTAAGTGACTTCGGTCACACGGGTCCCACACGCGATCTAACTTTAATCCCGATAAAAATTCCGATCATAAATTCTTAATCTACATATTTTTCCAGTCCATGACATATTTTCATTTCTCCAAAATATTGATAAAAATTTCACCCCTATCGGTACACTCACACCACAGTATTTAGCACTTAAAAATCACTATTCATCAATTTTTCCCAAATTTGCCTATTCACTCAATTTTCCGCCCTGATTCCATTTCCAGCATTACTTTTGTCATATGAAATCTCTAACTCAGTATTTAAGCCTCAGAATACACGGCTGGTCAATTACCATTTTGCCCTTTTTGCCCATTTTGGCCATAATCCTTGGATTTTCACTAATCCACCAACTTTCATTTCTCATTATTGAAAGTAAACTGGCCTTTGAAGGCCGATGCATGTAAGGTGTAAAACAAAAATTTTACTGCGGAACATGCATGCACACATAGGTTCAAGCTTTAAGACAGCATGATGTTACCTTGTTTTGGCCTGATCAGTCAGGGAGATGAGATGTCAGGCTTGAAGGGTTCAAACCCTCTAATGGTGATCCACACCACCGTTCGTCTATGATGCAAGAACCCTTTCTTGAAAGCCACCAGATGAACACCACAGTGAGGCTTGCTATGCGCACAAGTGGTGAAGGTGGAGGCCAGGTATTCTGTTTGGAAAGGTGTACTGAGCTACCCTACAGAATGGTGCATAGATGGAGGAGAGTTGGCTAGGTTTTTCACAAAACCCTAAGGTGAGGAACAAGTCATATTTATGCGCACCCTTGGAGAGGAGGAGGGAATTCCATCATTCAAAATGAAAAACAAACTTTCAAACTTCTTTGAAAGTTGCGCATGGAACAGTGTGATAAGGTGGAGCTGTTGCAAAACTAACTTTGCCAACAACCTCCAATCTTATCCACATGATATTAAATTCAAAATAATTTAAACTTAAATTCATAAACTATCATATAGTATATAGTTCTCATGCGCATAATTCAGCCCTAGAAAGGGTCCAAATACATTGAGTAGTTGCATTCAAAATTTGAATCAACTCACCCACTGATTCCCTCAACCACCAAATCTGAATGGAGGTTTGTTTTAAGTGATAAGATAACACTCTTATCACCTAAAAGTTGCGCACCAAACAGCCAAGGGAGAGCCTCCAAAGATGCTTCTTCATCCAAGGAATATGCTCCAATAAGATCCTGTCTTATCCTTTTGTTATGAAACAACTTTTCAAAACCAATTCAAATTCGAATTCAAACACTTGAATTCAAACATTCAAACATTCAAATTCAAAATTCAAAATTCAAAATTTCAAATTTCAAATTCAAAATTCGAATTTCAAAATTCAAATTCAAATTCAAATTTCAAAATTCCAATTTCAAATTTCAAATTTCAAATTCAAAATTCGAATTTCGAAATTCAAATTCTAAATTCAAATTTCAAAATTCAAATTTCAAATTCAAAATTCGAAATTCAAATATTGGATTATTAATTTAACTAATTAAATTAATTAGTAATGGCTTGGACTATCCAAGCCCATTACTAAACTCCATGCACCACCCACCCATTTAGGTGGGCTTCTAAACAGCTTCTTGGGCTAATAACATTATTAGGCCCAATACCTTTAAAGCTAGTCCATCATGACTACAAGGTGTTAGTGTGTGACCCATTAGGTCCAACTTAGCTACTGACATAATTGGGCTTGGGCCCAACAAGCCCACAACCCAATTAATGACAACACAGAGCACTAGCAATGCTTTGTTGCCCCAGAACTAGTCAGATTAATGACTTGATCAACCTATTGCACATATTTGGTTACCGTATGTATTTCCCTTCGTCTCGGTTATCTACCATTAACCTAGGGTAATGAAATGTATCAACCCCTACGGTTTAGGGTAAACTTTATTCGAAATAGGGAATCTTCAATTTACTGACTCTAAAGGCAGATCATCTCATGATCTCTTTTACTATGCATAGATTCCCGAGTCCCTGTAAATGTCATCCCGATTTCTCCGGTTTACAGATAACCTAATATCTCACAGAGATTTGACGAATTCCTTCAGCTTATTACCCTAGCCCTGTGCGCTTTAAGGACACGCCCAACAGTATACCTATGAGTCTCCATGTTTCAGGCAGACGAGGCATACAATCAAAACATGCCTTCAAGAACACAGTCTAGGTAATAACTTCTGGTCTAAGGAAAGACATACCCAAACATAAAGAGATTACTCTAATGACACTATCTGTGAGATTTCCTCATAGAGTCTCTTTTTGGATCTGTTCAGTGCGAGCTATACTCTTATAGGTCCACCCACGACTTTAGCTAAGATATCTCCATATCTGCAGCTCATGAGGTCTTTACCTTGTATCCATATACAAGTAGATAAGTCGTACTAGTCTTTACTCGAGATCACTGATCCCCAAACTCAGTGTCTCTAGACTAGGAACATATAATTAGGAATAGACATGCAATATCCTTGAATCCTCATGATCGTGATCTCATCACAGATACTCAAGAGATACCTGTTCTATTCCAAGGGGTTTATCCAGTTCATTCATATAATATTAACAGTAATATCGAGACACAATATGAAACTGAATAAATAGTGCTTACATTTATTTGCGACAAACAAAGTTCTACATCTAGTGTCCTTTATTTAATCAAAAGATTGTCTCTAGGACACCCATATACTAACAATTATAATATAAAAATTCACATTTAAATATATGAGGTGTTATACCTATATTGTAAAGCCTGGGCCATGCTGGCCTATATTTTTAAAGAATTTTTTTAATAAAATTTATTTTATATAATAGAGTTTAGGACAACGATCTTTTCTTCCTTTTTGCTACTTTTGGTCCACACAAGATGCGCTGTTGTTTGTTCTCCATCTCCAACCTGTTGGGTCCGTGACTTTTATTAAAGTCATGAGAGTTGGGACCCATGGTTTTGAAATTTCAAAAAGAAAAAGATGAAAAGAATAAGAAAGGGAGCGTCAGAGAAAGATAATTGAATAAGAACAAAAAGAAAGAAAAAAGAGAGAAAGAGAGATCGAGACAGAAGCATCGCACAGAGGAGAAGAAGAAGGGATGAGGCTCCGGTGTGGTGCAGTGATACTTCATCGGAATAAGCTCAAATTTTAGGGGAGTGTTCGTGGTGAGTAGTAGCTTATACTCACCGGACATTTTGTGGTTTGAAGCTCTCTAGAGCACAAATATGATTTCTTTTTTTTAGAGCTTATTTGGTGACATTTCTCTTTACTCTTCCTCTTGATTTCTATCTTGTTGATGATGTTGTAGGATTCCTCTAAATATAGAAAGAATATATGCAAAATGTCTCTTGGCAGGCCAGAGGTCAAGTCAGGCTTCCTGATTTTAAAAAGCAGGCCAGGCCCAGGCCAATATCTTAGCTTGTGGCAGGCTGAGAGGCTGGGCCAGGCTTAAAATATTCTATATGGGCATAGCCTATTTATGTTAAAGCTTGGCTAGGCCTGACCTATTTACACCCCTAATTGAAACCCTCATTTCTATTATCAAGCAATATAAAATTTACGCAAAGCTTTCCTATATTCTTAAAAAGAATTACAAATAAATACAGAAGGTACAATTTTTTTTGAAATTTAAATTTTTTCGACACATAAGACTATATTCGACACACCAGGAAGCGGGACCCCTATCGGTAGGCCGTTGGCCTTACCACCCACAACAGGTGTTATCTAAATGCAAAGTATAAATCAGAATCATTATTATATTTACCACTTCTTTCAACTAAATCTTAATCGTCAATTTTCGCCAATCTTATGATTATAATTTACTGGGTCAAACTTATTAATTTCCAATAAATGATAACCATCATGTTGGATATTTGTTATACCCCAATTGTTTAATTGATTTAAAATATATTTTGATGATTACAATTAATTTAATGTTAATTTAATTGATAATATTTATTCCGATTTGAATTAGTATTCAAGATAATTGAAAGATTGGAGAAGATGTGGAAGATATCATGAAGAAATATAAAAGCATGGAATCAAATAAAGATTAAGATAGATTTTATCTTTTTAAATTTAATGTAAGAGAAATAAAATATTCTTTGCCAAAGATTTGATTAGGATTGCATTGCATAATAGATTAAGATGTTATTGTTATAAATAGGGCTCATTGCATATTATTTCATATGGAAAAATACAAGAGAGAGAATATATAAAAAAGAAAAGAGAGAATTACATTTTCAAGAATAGGATTCTTTCTTGTGCATCAATTGAAGAGCTTTCTTCCATAGATTCATTCATATATTCATCCTCTGGCAAAGTGAATATTTCTCCATAGGAATTCATATTACCTATATGCTTGAGGAAAAGAAGCACCGAGGTAAATACTTTAATTATAATTTTCTTCTTGACCTTTTTGAAGGTCTCTACTAAAAAACTTGGATAACAGTTCTTGTGTTGGGAAACTGGGATACAACATGTCTCTTTTTCTTTGGAAATCGAGAGTGACTTGAGAACCCTTGTGTGATAGGGTTTTGGAATTCTAAAGGGTTAGGTTTTCATACTGGAAATTAAGGATACCAGTTGGGAATTTGTGTAAGGAGAAGACTAGAAAACTAGGATATTAGAGAACTCTTTGAACACAAGTTTCATAGTGGAGTTGCCCGTCGAATTTCAGTATTCGATTTTAGGGCCCGTGGTTTTACTTTCCTTTTGGGTTTTCCACGTAAAAACTATTGTGTTAATATCTCTCTATCCTTATCTTGATTTATTGCTTTGAGTTAATTTTAATTAGCGAATTATTTTTATAAAATTCAATTCAACCCCCTCTTGAGTTCATCTGGGACCACCACATCAGATTGGCGTCAATCAATAGTTAAAATTTGATTATAAGAGATTGATAAAAAAAAAATTATAAATATAACTTTCATCCATAACCATTATTTATAAAGAAAAAAGTATTTGTCATTTTAAATGACGTACCTTTGTTTAATTTTTGATTTTTTTTTTATGTTTTCGACAGAATTCGTTTTCCGTCGAAAAATTCATAAATATAATTTATTTTCTATTTATTTTTATTATAAGGGTTCTCGACGGCACATTTCTTGTAAGTGTGATCTATGTATAGGATTTTACTGTATATTTTTTAAGAAAAATACTATTAGCTTAAATATCACAAGAAATCTTTCGGACAAAATAATATAATTTGATCATAGATATTATATTGTAAGATATATTGGCTATTTGTAACAGCCCGTTGTACACCGGTATTGTTAACATTGATTATGATGCTAAGCGCAGTTACAATCACAGTGATTAGGTTAATTAAATTACGGGCAAATTTTTCTTTTAACATATTCCTTTTCTTTTACATCAATACATTTTCCGTAATCAATTAAAACCACACCATAATTGTAAATGCCATTTGCGGAATCATACACTTTCTAACATCATAATTCTTTCTTTTTATTCAATTCATTTAAACTCACCATCTTACTCTCTCATTATACCAAGTTATAATCCTTTACGTTGTCTACGCGTGGTTTCAAACCACGTATCATTGGGAGTGCTACCCATCAAGTTAAGCCCCTTTATTTTAGTCTAGAAAAACCTGAATTTTCGAAATTTACACTGTGGTAATCGATTACCAGTGGGTGGTAATCGATTACCACCTGTCAAAAATGAGGCAGTAGCCAATTTTCTCAATCCTCTGTTCTGGTAATCGATTACCAACTTTAGGTAATCGATTACCTCATGGTAATCGATTACCAAAGGCCAGTAATCGATTACCAGTGAAGACAGTAGCCAATTTTTCGTCCCCTGTTGCATGGTAATCGATTACCATGCCTTGGGTAATCGATTACTATGCAGCAAAATGACAGATTACAGCATTAAAAGCCCCAAAAAGGGTGTGTAATCCATCCCTAACCCTTGGTACTCCACATAACACATAATCATATCCTAATGTAGGCTCTAGGCCCTTCCATCATGCATTTTCCTTAGATTAAACATCATTTACAACATCCTCAAAGTAATGGCCATTTACATGCAAATATGGACCATTTTTACAATATTACTCATCAAGACTTCAAGGCTATGAATGTGGCAATGGACAAGTCCCATGCTCACTCAAAATATACAGTTATCCATGCCATGAATAATGAAACATAAACAAGACTTAGTATATAATCATGAACACTAACAAAAGCATGGAAATGACATCATGCAATATGTTCATGACCTAAGTCTCAAAATACTAATGGTATGCTATGTGCACTCCATAAACTCCTCCAAAAGGTCATGCAATCCCAATGCACCGCATGCCAATCCAACGTCCACTATACGGGCTTCTTGCCCGAAGCTCCTCCCGGCTCATAGTGACCTGAAATGTGGTCCCCCAAACACGGGGTGAGATATACGGATATATCTCAGTAAACCAATGGAGCTAGAGGCTCTCTCCACTCCATGGCTCACTAAAATGTATCAAAATGACATAATATGATATGCAAGTAAAACAATATCACCATCCACCTGGAGACACCCAAGAACATCCACTCATGGATTCATGTTCAAGGACTCCATCATATAACTCCCGAGACAGTCCTGGCGCCTCTCCCATGGTTGAGAAGACTCCATGGCAATACCCAACCGGAACTCCTCATGAGCCCTATCCGGCGGATGTCCCACGTTTGGATCATCCTGGCGCCGCTCCCAGAGTCGACTCCACGGCAAAACCCGACTGGCATTTTCACAAGGATGAACCCAGCGGATGTCCAAACTCCACACGTCAACTGGCCAGTGACCACACAATTTCACACAATACAAGCAATATGCATACAAGCACACAATCACATCATGTCATAACCACATAATCCAACCACAACCTTCCTCTAGGTGTGGTGGAGCACACTAGGGATTAAACCCAAGTTCCAAGAGTTTACCTCAATACTTAGCAATCCGTTCCAAACGTATGCTCCAATTTAACTTTTCACAATTCCGTCCGTGTGAGGCACCCTACAACAATCATCAAATCCAAATTACACCAAAACTCACTTTTCATGAAAATTCCTCAAATTCCTCTAAGTTAAAAACCTATATTTTTCACCAAAAATTAACATAGCATTTCTAGCTTACAAACATGATTCTAAGGCCTTTTCATCTAATAGCATTTTTCCATTTGAGCTCTCTATCATCACACATCTAAAATCAAAGCTTTGAACACAAATTCATAGATCTATGAAATCAACCATCAAAAGACCACAAATATACTTACAATGTGTTGTATGATCACCACCAAGGCTTCACTAAACCATTTGAAGATCAAAACTCTAAGAAATCTCCAAGAACTCAAATGGGTCGAATCTGAGTTTGCCAAAAACGCGGCCAAGGAGGTGGATTCAAGGCTTCTAAGTGTTACCAATGGCTTTGGAAGGTTGTTTACGATAGATTTCAACACCAAAATCAAGCGATTCGGTGAAGAAATGAAGAAATGGGAAGAGATGGAGAGAAAGGTGTGTTTTTGGGTCCTTCACACTGTGTGTGCGCGCAGGGAAGAAGAAAAAGAGAAGGAAGAAGGAAGAAAAAGGAGGTGGGGCCAAGTGACTTCGGTCACACGGGTCCCACACGCGATCTAACTTTAACTCCGATAAAAATTCCGATCACAATTCCTTAATCTAAATATTTTTCCAGTCCATGACATATTTTTATTTCTCCAAAATGTTGATAAAAATTTCACACCTATCGGTACACTCACACCACAGTATTTTAACACTTAAAAATCACTATTCATCAATTTTTCCCAAATTTGCCTATTCACTCAATTTTTCGCCCTGATTCCATTTTCAGCATTACTTTTGTCATATGAAATCTCTAACTCAGTATTTTTGCCTCATAACACACGGTTGGCAAATTACCATTTTGCCCTTTTTGCCCATTTTGGCCATAATCCTTGGATTTTCACTAATCCACCAATTTTCCTTTCACAATATAATATTAAAATTCACATTTAAATATATGAGGTGTTATATTCACCCCACCTTTTTGAAATTTTGTCCGCAAAATTAAATCATACCTGCTCGCTAACTCAGGATACAGCCGGAGAATCTCGTCCTCCCGCTCCCAAGTAGCCTCCTCAGGTGTGCGGCCTTCCCACTGAATCTTCAGCATGGGAATCACTTTACTTCTCAATCGCTTTTCACTGCGATCCAATACTGCAATAGGACCAACGGGAGTCTTCAAGTTCTCCCTGATTTCAATATTATCCGGCATCACCACATGTGATTCATCCGGAACATAACGTCGCAACTGCGACACATGAAAAACATCATGTAAATTAGACAACTGAGGGGGTAAGGCAAGCTGATAGGCCACCAATCCTACTCTTTTCATAATCTGATATGGCCCAATAAATCGTGGACTCAGCTTCCTCACACCCAACGCACGGCCAACACCTGTGACCGGCGACAAACGTACAAAAACATGGTCACCTTCCTCAAATTCCAGCGGTCTATGCTTATTGTCATAATAGCTCTTCTGCCGATTCTGTGCCTGTTTCAATTTTTCTCTGATCATTTCAATTTGCACTGTTGTTTCCTGCACAAAATCCGGACCAAATCTTTCTTTATCGCCTACCTCAGTCCAACAAGTGGGCGTACGACACCTCCTGCCATACAAAACCTCATATGGTGCCATACCCAGACTGGAATGAAAACTGTTATTATAAGAAAACTCCACCAGTGGTAAGTACTTATCCCAAGCATTACCCTGTTCCAGTGTGCATGCTCTCAGCATATCCTCAAGTGTCTGTATGGTCCTCTCAGTCTGACCATCAGTCTGCGGGTGATAAGCAGTGCTCAGTCGAAGCTGAGTGCCAAAAGCCTGCTGCAAAGCTCCCCAAAAGCGTGAAGTAAACTTCGGGTCCCGATCGCTAACAATGCTAATCGGTATCCCATGGAGTCTAACAATCTCCTTTACATACAGTGTAGCCAACTTCTCTGTGGTGTAGTCTACTCGTACTGGTAGAAAATGTGCAGACTTCGTGAGTCGGTCCACAATAACCCAAATCGAATCATAACCAGCTTGAGTTCGCGGCAATCCCACCACAAAATCCATTGAAATACTCTCCCATTTCCATTCAGGTATATCCAACGGCTGAAGTAATCCAGCAGGTTTCTGATGCTCTATTTTCACTTTCTGACACACCAAGCACTTAGACACGTACTCGGCAACATCCCTTTTCATCCCAGGCCACCATAACTTAACTTTCAAATCTTGGTACATCTTTGTGGCACCTGGGTGGATAGCATATTGACCCTTATGGGCCTCAGTCATTACTTCCTCTGCAAGTTCCTTGGGCACAACAATCCTGCCCTGATATAATAGTAATCCTTGTTCATTAACAGATATGCCACTCTGGCCTTTTAAATACTTTATACTTTCATTTCTGATTTGAGTCTCCTTAATCTTCTCATGCAGCTCGTTCTCAATCCGAGTTAACTCCATATCACACATTCTTCCTGCAAAGAAATCCGTTATTTTCATGTCACGGAATTGCTCAATCACTTCATTATCCCACATCATCATATGAGATAAATTGACAGACTTCCTACTCAATGCATCTGCCACAACATTAGCTTTTCCCGGGTGGTATTTCAGCTCAAAGTCATAATCTTTTAAAAATTCAACCCATCTACGCTGCCTCATATTCAGCTCCTTCTGATCAAATAAGTATTTCAAGCTTTTATGGTCGCTGAACACAGCAAATTTCATCCCATACAGAAAGTGCCTCCAAATTTTCAAGGCAAATACAATAGCAGCCAATTCCAAGTCGTGCGTCGGATAATTTTCTTCATGCGGCCTTAACTGCCTAGACGCATAAGCAATCACTTTTCCTTCCTGCATCAGCACGCTCCCTAAACCTTTCTTAGAAGCATCACAATATAATACAAACTCACCCTCCGGATCAGGTAGAGTCAACACCGGAGCAGTAGTCAACTTCTCTTTCAGTAGCAGAAAACAGTCCTCACATTCCTGGGTCCACACAAAAGGAGTATCCTTTCGTGTCAATCGAGTCAACGGTAGAACCATTGCAGAAAATCCCTGTATAAATCGGCGATAATAGCCAGCAAGCCCCAGAAAACTTCTAATCTCAGTCACAGTCTTAGGTCGTTCCCAGTCACTCACCGCTTCAATCTTGCTTGGATCCACTGCAACACCGCTTGCAGAAATAACATGACCCAAAAATTGCACCTCAGACAACCAGAATTCACACTTAGACGGTTTAGCATATAGCTTCTTATCTTTTAATACCTGCAACACAGTCCTCAAATGGTTGACGTGCTCCTCCTTACTCTTAGAGTAGATCAAAATGTCATCAATAAAAACAATTACAAACTGGTCCAAAAACGGTTTGAAAATGCGGTTCATATAGTCCATGAACACCGCCGGGGCATTAGTAAGCCCAAAAGGAATTACTTGATATTCAAAATGTCCATATCTGGATCGGAAAGCTGTTTTAGGTACATCCTCCAGTTTAATCCGAATCTGGTGATATCCGGACCGGAGATCAATCTTTGAAAATACACAGGCACCCCTCAACTGGTCTAGTAGATCATCAATACGCGGCAATGGGTACCGGTTCTTAATAGTCACTTTATTTAGCTATCGGTAGTCAGTGCACAATCTCATGCTACCATCCTTTTTCTTTACAAATATCACCGGTGCTCCCCACGGAGACACACTCGGCCTAATAAAATTTTTCGTAGATAGTTCTTCAATGTGCTTCTTCAACTCAGCCAACTCAAGTGGCGACATCCGATATGGAGCCAAGGAGATCGGCCCCACACCAGGCAATAAATCAATCGAGAATTCAATCTCTCTCTCAGGTGGGAATTCCGGTATCTCATCCGGAAATACATCCTCAAACTCATTAACAACTGGAATATTAGAAATCTCTTCCTTTTTATCACCTACTAATCCGCCCAACAGAACATAACCCAAATCTCCAGCCTTCAAGGCTTTCACAGTTTGACTTACAGACAATACAAAGACGGACAAACAGTCGGCCTCTCGTGAGATAGCAACAACCTCTTTCCGCAGCAATCAATCATTGCGCAGTTCCGAGATAACCAATCCATCCCCAAAATCAAATTAACAGAGGCCAGGGGTAAGATAATTAAATTAATGGTATAACCCCTGCCTAAATAAGTAAACTTCACATCTTCACAGATCCAAGACGACTCACTAACCTCTCTTGTAGCGGTAGTAATACGCATCGGAGGAACCATCCGTGTTACCTTTAAGTCCAACGCCTTAGCCACATAGTCCGCCACAAATGAATGTGTCGCTCCCGAATCAAACAACACAGATAAATCAACATTAGAGAGAAAAATTATACCTTTAACCAAATTCGGAGCCTTTTCAGTACGTTGCGCATTAGTAGTATAAACTCGTCCCACAGTAGGAACAACAGCAATAGGAGCAGCAGTAGTAGTAGCTGGCGGCAAGGCCTGCAGATTCGCAGCCTGCCCCGAAGAAGATGGACAATTCCTAGCAAAGTGGCCACTCTGACCACATCTAAAACAGTTCGACGTACCAGCACCACATACACCTCTGTGGTATTTCCCACACTTCCCACATTGTGGGGTAAAATATCTGTTCGAAGCACCACCACCACCAGTATTTCCACCCCTCTTGAACTGACCAGGAGGCTGCCTCACATGCAACCCCCTACCCCTGTTATTATTATTAAAACCTCCTCTATTAGTATTTCCAGAAGGACCAGGTCTCCTCTTAACATCTTGCTCTTTTTCCGACTCAGATTTCGGATACCTTCCATAAACAGTCTCGACCCTCTTACATTGGGTCACCAAATCAGCAAAGTTTCTCACCGCAGTATTTGACATCCTCTTTGCAATCTTCTCACTCAGCCCTCTTTGAAATTTAGCTGACAGGAATTCCGGAGTAGGTAGAGTACCTCCATAGTTTGCAAATTTCACCAGTTCATTAAATTTCGCCACATAGGCATCCACAGTCATAACTCCCTGTACCAAATTATCAAATTCACCTTGCTTTGCCTCCCGAACATCGCGGGGAAAATATTCTTCATGAAATAATCCTTCAAACATAGTCCAAGTAAGAACCTCACCCTGAATAACAAATGGGCGAGACACATTGTCCCACCACTCCTGGGCATCACCCTCCAGCATATAGACCGAGTATAATAACTTTTGTGGATCTTAGCACCTCATAACTTGAAAAATCTTATCCATACCCCTCAGCCAAGCAGTAACCTCCTTTGGGTCCCTTGACCCCAGAAATGCGGGTGGCTTATGTTTTCTAAAAGATATGAGCCTACGCTCATCATCAGCATTATCAAGCACCTGCCCAGCAGCCCTAGTGGATTGGGCAACAGATGATGGATCAGGAACATAGCTAGGGTCAGTAGTAGTATGATGACTAGCCTCACCAGTGTGGTGACTAGCCCCACTCTCCCCCTGTTGAGGAGTAACAGATGGCGTCGGTGTAGGAGTCACCGTAGCCGTATGTGGAGGTGAATTATCCCTCCTAGGACGACCTCTATCCGCCCTCATCTCAGCCATAAAGGCCTGCATCATATCCTGATTAGTTTTCATCAGGTTCTCAGTCATATTTCTATTTGCAGCCGTTTCCGCCTGCAGAGCATTCAGTACTGCAGTGACCGGATCCGGTGGCAAAGGACCTGCACCACGTGCCCCACGGCGACCTCGTGCCCTACTCATGATATCTGTACATGTAACACAAAGGAATGAGTTGATCAGACCCACACTGAGGAATCACATATACATTAATCATAAATAGTTCACAGATAGCTATGACACACAAGATACACATACACAAACAATCAGAGTTCCCTAAACAAAACTGCTCTGATACCATAAAATGTAACAGCCCGTTGTACACCGGTATTGTTAACATTGATTATGATATTAAGCGCAGTTACAATCACAGTGATTAGGTTAATTAAATTACGGGCAAATTTTTCTTTTAACATATTCCTTTTCTTTTACATCAATACATTTTCCGTAATCAATTAAAACCACACCATAATTGTAAATGCCATTTGCGGAATCATACACTTTCTAACATCATAATTCTTTCTTTTTATTCAATTCATTTAAACTCACCATCTTACTCTCTCATTATACCAAGTTATATTCCTTTACGTTGTCTACGCGTGGTTTCAAACCACGTATCATTGGGAGTGCTACCCATCAAGTTAAGCCCCTTTATTTTAGTCTAGAAAAACCTGAATTTTCAAAATTTACACTGTGGTAATCGATTACCAGTGGGTGGTAATCGATTACCACCTGTCAAAAATGAGGCAGTAGCCAATTTTCTCAATCCTCTGTTCTGGTAATCGATTACCAACTTTGGGTAATCGATTACCTCACATGGTAATCGATTACCAAAGGCCAGTAATCGATTACCAGTGAAGACAGTAGCCAATTTTTCGTCCCCTGTTGCATGGTAATCGATTACCATGCCTTGGGTAATCGATTACTATGCAGCAAAATGACAGATTACAGCATTAAAAACCCCAAAAAGGGTGTGTAATCCATCCCTAACCCTTGGTACTCCACATAACACATAATCATATCCTAATGTAGGCTCTAGGCCCTTCCATCATGCATTTTCCTTAGATTAAACATCATTTACAACATCCTCAAAGTAATGGCCATTTACATGCAAATATGGACCATTTTTACAATATTACTCATCAAGACTTCAAGGCTATGAATGTGGCAATGGACAAGTCCCATGCTCACTCAAAATATACAGTTATCCATGCCATGAATAATGAAACATAAACAAGACTTAGTATATAATCATGAACACTAACAAAAGCATGGAAATGACATCATGCAATATGTTCATGACCTAAGTCTCAAAATACTAATGGTATGCTATGTGCACTCCATAAACTCCTCCAAAAGGTCATGCAATCCCAATGCACCGCATGCCAATCCAACGTCCACTATACGGGCTTCTTGCCCGAAGCTCCTCCCGGCTCATAGTGACCTGAAATGTGGTCCCCCAAACACGGGGTGAGATATACGGATATATCTCAGTAAACCAATGGAGCTAGAGGCTCTCTCCACTCCATGGCTCACTAAAATGTATCAAAATGACATAATATGATATGCAAGTAAAACAATATCACCATCCACCTGGAGACACCCAAGAACATCCACTCATGGATTCGCGTTCAAGGACTCCATCATATAACTCCTGAGACAGTCCTGGCGCCTCTCCCATGGTTGAGAAGACTCCATGGCAATACCCAACCGGAACTCCTCATGAGCCCTATCCGGCGGATGTCCCACGTTTGGATCATCCTGGCGCCGCTCCCAGAGTCGACTCCACGGCAAAACCCGACTGGCATTCTCACAAGGATGAACCCAGCGGATGTCCAAACTCCACACGTCAACTGGCCAGTGACCACACAATTTCACACAATACAAGCAATATGCATACAAGCACACAATCACATCATGTCATAACCACATAATCCAACCACAACCTTCCTCTAGGTGTGGTGGAGCTCACTAGGGATTAAACCCAAGTTCCAAGAGTTTACCTCAATACTTAGCAATCCGTTCCAAACGTATGCTCCAATTTAACTTTTCACAATTCCGTCCGTGTGAGGCACCCTACAACAATCATCAAATCCAAATTACACCAAAACTCACTTTTCATGAAAATTCCTCAAATTCCTCTAAGTTAAAAACCTATATTTTTCACCAAAATCTAACATAGCATTTCTAGCTTATAAACATGATTCTAAGGCCTTTTCATCTAATAGCATTTTTCCATTTGGGCTCTCTATCATCACACATCTAAAATCAAAGCTTTGAACACAAATTCATAGATCTATGAAATCAACCATCAAAAGACCACAAATATACTTACAATGTGTTGTATGATCACCACCAAGGCTTCACTAAACCATTTGAAGATCAAAACTCTAAGAAATCTCCAAGAACTCAAATGGGTCGAATCTGAGTTTGCCAAAAACGCGGCCAAGGAGGTGGATTCAAGGCTTCTAAGTGTTACCAATGGCTTTGGAAGGTTGTTTACGATAGATTTCAACACCAAAATCAAGCGATTCGGTGAAGAAATGAAGAAATGGGAAGAGATGGAGAGAAAGGTGTGTTTTTGGGTCCTTCACACTGTGTGTGCGCGCAGGGAAGAAGAAAAAGAGAAGGAAGAAGGAAGAAAAAGGAGGTGGGGCCAAGTGACTTCGGTCACACGGGTCCCACACGCGATCTAACTTTAACTCCGATAAAAATTCCGATCACAATTCCTTAATCTAAATATTTTTCCAGTCCATGACATATTTTTATTTCTCCAAAATGTTGATAAAAATTTCACACCTATCGGTACACTCACACCACAGTATTTTAACACTTAAAAATCACTATTCATCAATTTTTCCCAAATTTGCCTATTCACTCAATTTTTCGCCCTGATTCCATTTTCAGCATTACTTTTGTCATATGAAATCTCTAACTCAGTATTTTTGCCTCATAACACACGGTTGGCAAATTACCATTTTGCCCTTTTTGCCCATTTTGGCCATAATCCTTGGATTTTCACTAATCGACCAATTTTCCTTTCACAATATAATATTAAAATTCACATTTAAATATATGAGGTGTTATACTATTCAAATGTTTTTCTTATAATGATATTGATTTTTTAATTCCAACGTCATAAAGAAGTCTCATAATCTAAAAACATGGAAAAATATTTTCGAATGTTGATTTGATTTCCTAAATTATAATATTGATATTAATTGTAAAATATTTTTTGTAATCACTGAACAATGAAAACATTTGGTTCAGTTTCCTAAATTATAGTATTGATATTAGCTGTAAGATATTATTTGCTCAACCCAAGTAAATCTTCCGAGTAAGATTTTTTGTAATGAACATTCGAAAATTTAATTCGAACGTTAGTTTCTTAGACTAAAAACCTAGCAAAATATTTGGAATCTTGATTCAGTTTCCTAAATTATAATATCCAATTTATTTCTTTATATATCAAATCTTATACTTAATTTCTATAAATTCAATTATTGTGAGACTCAGGCTACTTTCTGGTTAAATCTTACTTAACATTTTGAGATCAACCTTTGTTGAAGGTACGACTTTTGTCTTATTACAATTACACTATCACTTTTTCTTCATTTTTGTATTATTTTCTTTATATATATGTTGTTTAAGTTTGTTTAAAACTATTGCTTTCTTGATAATTTGATACGTTCTTCTCTCTTTGAATAATTCTTCTCTAAAACATGTCTCTTACGATCCGTTTTTCGCAAGAATTTTCATTGTATGGCCATTCGTCATTAGCCATGGCCATTTTGGTTCTCCTTTTCCTTCGCCCTCTAAAGAACCATTCTTTTTTGAACTGTTGATTATACAACAGTGACAAACTCTTACCTTTGCCACCTGAGACCAAGAAAACTAAGGAATTGCGATAGATTTTTTATTCTAATTTAAGCAAGAATGGCATTACTTATATTATTATTTTTTAGGTATTTTGTGTTGTAGATTTAATTATGTATTACGAGAGGAAGTTCAGTTTTATTTACTAATTTCTGTGTATATGTTGAGTAATTAACTACTTAAGTTCACTACAAAGGAAAAAGAGAATTAGATTAAATGTTAAATATTCGTGTTTAAGTTTTAATTGTATATTTTGAGATAAAGTTCTATTTTATTGACTACTTTTTGTATATATATGTAGCAGGGAATGGGTCATTCAAAGACAATCTTCAAACGTATTCCAAATGAAAGAGCTCGGAAAGTAACTTCAATGCAGAGAAGGAAGGGACTAATGAAGAATGATACACTTGGCGTTCAAGTAGAAGAGGAAGAGGAATTAGATACTATTGGTCTGGAACAAGAAGCTGAGGCTATTGGGCTGGAGCGTCAGCAAATGGAAGACATGGTAAGCCCAACTAATAGATGGGCTAAAAGGAATAGAACTAAGCCCAAGTGGATGAGTGATTTTGTGTCGTAAGCAGGAAGAAAGGGTAGTAAGCTTACATGTGTAGACGGTTATGTTAAGTGGGGGTGGGGTGAGAGAAGGTGGTGTAAATTTTCGTGGTGTATGACTCTATTACAGCATTTGTCCTACTTACGGAAATTTAGGACGAATGCTGTAACAGAGTCATACACCACGGAAATTTACACCACCTTCTCTCACCCCACCCCCACTTAACATAACCGTCTACACATGTAAGCTTACTACCCTTTCTTCCTGCTTACGACACAAAATCACTCATCCACTTGGGCTTAGTTCTATTCCTTTTAGCCCATCTATTAGTTGGGCTTACCATGTCTTCCATTTGCTGACGCTCCAGCCCAATAGCCTCAACTCCTTGTTCCAGCCCAATAGTCTCTAATTCCTCTTCCTCTTCTACTTGAACGCCAAGTGTATCATTCTTCATTAGTCCCTCCCTTCTCTGCATTGAAGTTGCTTTCCGAGCTCTATCATTCGGAATACATTTGAAGATTGTCTTTGATCGACTCATTCCCTACTACATATATATACAAAAAGTGGTCAATAAAACAGAACTTTATCTCAAATTATACAATTAAAACATAAACACAAATATTTAACATATACTCTATTTCTCTTTTTCCTTTGCTGTGAACTTAAGTAGTTAATTACTCGACATATACACAGAAATTAGTAAATAAAACCGAACTTCCTCTCATAATACATAATTAAATAAACAACATAAAATACCTAAAAATTAAGAATACAAGTAATGCCATTCTTGCTTAAATTAGAATAAAAAATCTATCGCAATTCCTTAGTTTTCTAGGTCTCAGGTGGCAAAGGTAAAAGTCTGTCACCGTTGTATAATCAACAGTTCAAAAAAGAATGGTTTTTTAGAGGGCGAAGGAAAAGGAGAAGAAAAATGGCCATGGCTAATGGCTATGGGCCATACAATGAAAATTCTTGCGAAAAACGGATTAAATGTTTTAGAGAAGAATTAAAAGAGAGAAGAACGTATCAAATTATCAAGAAAGCAATAGTTTCAAATAAACTTAAACAACATATATAGAAAGAAAACAATACAAATACGATGAAAAAGTGACAGTGTAAATGTAATAAGACAAAAGTTGTACCTTCAACAAAGGCTGATCTCAAACTGTTCTATAAGATTGATCCAGAAAGTAGCCTGAGTCTCACAATAATTGAATTTATAGAAACTGAGTATAAGATTTGATATATAATGAAATAAATCGGATATTATAATCTAGGAAACCGAGGTTTTAGGATAATTAGTAAAATACCTAAGTACTATATGCTATATGTACATGTGTAGAATTCGGATGTATGGTTTATGTGTTATGTGTTATGGCTTGTGAATTGTTTGATTTTTATTCCTTGGATAAGACTAAGGTAATTAATTAAATTAAATCATAGGAGGGTGTATATGTAGGCATATGAATTTATTAAAATCATGTGAGTAATGTGAGTATGTGTTAGAAGGCATTAGTGTTTGGATGTGGGCTAGTGTGTGGACTTGTTGCTTTTGGACTTGTGTGAATGGATCCTTTTGTGTGTGTGGCCAATGGCCCAAGTATGGCTCTTGGATCAAGCCAATTCAGCCCAAGGTTGTGTCCACCCTTATCTTCCCTAAGCCTTGCCCAACTAAGGTGCCTTGTGTATCAAGTAACACTCACATGGCAAAGGTATTTTTCCCTCTCAATTTTGCGCACAAGTGAGAGTAATTAGGACCTTTATAATCTGCCATTTTGCCTTGTTAAACCGCCACCTCACCTTGATTATGCATAATTTGATTTAAGCCTCATTGCATGGTAGACACATGTGCATTTTAGCATGATCTTAGGCTGCATAATTCTCCATTTTGGGCGCACATGGGAGGGGCTGGATGCAGATTTTTTTTATGACACAAGACTGCATAACTTGTTGACTTGGATAACCACTTTCACTCTCCATCATGAGACTGCATTGTGCAGATTTTTGGTAAGCTTTTGCAGCCCTTCATGAGTCAAATCCCCTCCTCCTTCCACATGCATCATGAGACTGCATTCCCATCATTTTTGCGCAGAGGGCAGCTCCATAAAACCAGAATTCTTGGCTGCCACAAAGCCCTCTTGCTTGTGGACTTAGTGAACCTCCCTCACCCCTCTCATTGTGCGCATGGTTTGGCTTTTTATGCAGAAATTTTCTGCACAAGGACAGCCCCAATATGAGTGTTTGGACTGTCACAAATCTACACTCATGATGCACCTTTTTCCCCTCATCATTTGCGCACCAAGGACTGCACAAGTGCAGATTTTTGGGCTGCCACATGGTTAGTTTCCTTGTTGACTTAGCTAAGCTCTTACATGTGCACATGACACTTCCTTTCCACTCCATTTTTGCGCATACCTTGGTCAATGATGCAGAAAATTTTCTGACTTAAGGACAGTCCCAAATCTGATCAAATCACACCTCCATCCTTGCATGTAAATAGAGTAAGCTAGAAGCAAACACTTGGCTTGATTCAGCCCTTGTATGCAGCCCCATCCTCTCAAGAAATCTGAACCTTCCATGATGGTTAATCATAGCAATCTTCCCTCATTTTCCCTTTAAATGTGCGCATAAGGGAGGGCTGCCCTCACCTTACATTCAGCCAATTTTCTTTCCTCACCTCCTCACTCTCAAAACCGTGTAGCATAGGGACTTTGGAGAAAGAGAGACTTTGCTTTAGACAACTCACACTCCCTCACTGTCCAGCCTTGTCTTCAACCTTGAAACTGTCCAAGCTTGCTCATCATCACCTTGCTTGCGCATAGGACCTCCTAGGAAGAGAGGACTTGTTGTGAAGTAGAGCTAGAAGGGTGTAGTGAAGTGTGTGCTACAAGAGGTAGGCCTTGAACCTTGAATTCTTTCTTAGTGTAGCCATGTATGAATGCTTGAATGTCTTCTTGTATTTGTGTTACTTTGGATCCTTGGTTGAGCATGATAAAAGTATAAGAATGGAGTCATTTCATGATGAATTGTATGCATAAAAATCTTATGGTTATGTTTGAGCTTAGGTCACTAATTCTTGTATGATTAGGCCACTGTTTTAAAGAGAAATGTGCCACTGTTTCCTTAAGTTTGTGCCACTGTTTTTGTAGATGAAATGCTACTGTTTCGGTCCCTCAAAATCACATTAAAATGTCACTGTTTCTGCACCTAAAAGCCACTGTTTCTGCACTTAAAGATGCCACTGTTTCTGCACCTAAAAGCCACTGTTTCTGCACTTAAAAATGCCACTGTTTCTGCACCTAAAAGCCACTGTTTCTGCACTTAAAAATGCCACTGTTTCGGCACTTAAAAGCCACTGTTTCTGCACATATATGTCACTGTTTTAGTGCTCCTTAAGCCACTGTTTTAGCCATAAAATGCCACTGTTTCCATGCTTAAAATGCCACTGTTTTAGTCATGAAATGCCACTGTTTCCATGCTTAACATGCCACTGTTTTTATGCATAATATGCCACTGTTTTAAGTCATCATATGCCACTGTTTATATGCATAAATGCCACTGTTTTTATGCATCAAATGCCACTGTTTTAAGTCATCATATGCCACTGTTTATATGCATAAATGCCACTGTTTTTATGCACTGTGTTTTAATCATCATATGCCACTGTTTTTATGCCACTGTTTTATGCATAAATGCCACTGTTTGTATGCATAAAATGCCACTGTTTTAATCCATGATAGGCCACTGTTTATGCCACTGTTTAAAACCACTGTTTCTGTTTTAAAAACGCCACTGTTTCTGTTAAAAACGCCACTGTTTCTGTTCAAAACGTCACTGTTTTGCTGCTGTATGCTCACTGTTTTGCTGCTGTAAATGCTCACTGTTTTGCTGCTGTAAAAGCTCACTGTTTTGCTGCTGTAAATGCTCACTGTTTTGCTGCTGTATGCTCACTGTTTTGCTGCTGTAAACACTGCTGTATGCTCACTGTTTTGCTGCTGTAAATGCTCACTGTTTTGCTGCTGTATGCTCACTGTTTTGCTGCTGTAAACACTGCTGTATGCTCACTGTTTTGCTGCTGTATGCTCACTGTTTTGCTGCTGTATGCTCACTGTTTTGCTGCTGAAAATACTCACTGTTTTGGCTGCTGTAAGCCACTGCTGTATGCTCTCTGTTCTGCTGTAAATAGCCACTGTAAATGATTAGTTTTAATTGATTTAGGTGCGCTTAAGAAGTGAGAATATTTCGCTGCCGTTGGTAATATTTAAGGAAAGCTAAGGTAAGTGTCAGGCGATGATGCCTAATGTAACTATTGACTACTGGTATAGAATTGTAACATGATGCTCCATATGCCGTAAAAATATTATGTTCCATTATAATGAAAGGAAACTGCCAAAAATGTGCCGTGATGGCTATATGACTATGAGGTAAAGACGTTATGTGGCAGCATAACGCATATGAAAGGTATATAAGCATGCATCTTACATTATACCGCATTTTTACGCTTTGTGTGTGAAAGCATAGCATGTCATGCATGTAACAAGATCATATAGGCCTTGTTTTAGAATAGTTATGTACAGGACCATGTGTTTGAGCAAGCATCATATAGGCATCCCCAAGGTACCGGGGTATGGGACACTTGGCATCAGTCCGCATAGGCCCACAGATGGAATCCACATGGAGCTCAGGTGCCAAGGGATATTTGATTCCACTGTGAAGTGCGCGCACGACGGTGCTAAAAGCGCAAAGGAAAGGCGTTATATACGCAATATATGAATATGATTAAATGAAAAGGAACAAGTATATGTTGAAGTGACTGTTTATGATTTTGTGCCTAGTTAATACTGTTATATTACTGGTTTTATTGCCACACTACTGGGATTATTCTCACCCCTTCGGGGCTGCTATTTTCCTAAATGGCAGGAGGACATAAAAGCACTTGAAGACATGATGTTTGCTGTTGATTGCTGATGCGTGGATTACCATTGTTGCTGTTTGTTTAAACTGGATAACTGTAATGATTAATGTTTTGGTACTTTTGGATGACTGTAGTCTTCATCATGTTTATGTTAGCTTGAACTTTTACGAACAGCAGCTATTTTGGAAAACCTTTATGAAAAGAATTTAAGTGTTGAAAATTTTTATACGGATTTGTATACTGCTTTGTTAGCTCATGTGACGTTAACGACTCTAATTCCGCTTAGCAAACGACTCTCTTGGATGCATACAAGGGAGGGCGTTACACTAATTGGTATCAGAGCAGTTTGGTCCATGGAATTGCTTGTGTTTGATTGAATTAACTGCTGTTTGTGTTTATCTGCTGATTGACTGTTTAAATGTGCTATAGTTAAGTATATATTAGCTAGGGTAGTTAGGTTGTTAGGACTGTTCTGTGATAAGACACGGATGCATAGCTAACTTGTCCGAATTGAACTCGAGTACCTACTTGAGACTGCTGCCATGAATAACTTGCGGTGAGCCTGATCAACTCATTTCCTGGTATTGTGAGTGCAGAATCATGGCGGGTGGTCGCG
>JAVKPL010011354.1:0-49155 GCA_032173675.1 Gastrolobium villosum | reverse complement strand
GAAAACTTCCACTAGATTTTTTCTTGGCTTTCTGATAGAGCATTGTTGATGATTACCGGGTAAGTATCACCATCTCCCAGAAACACATCTCAAAGTGTCGGGTAATGGTTTCAACTCAACCTTGGGGGCACCAACCTAGATGTCTTCTGCTTCTTCAGAAGCATCTCCCATAACACTGCTTCTGAAAGGTACAATAATTACAAGCCTGAATTCATAATCAAGTTCTGAGGCCGTTCTCTTCTCTGTTGAACAGAATAAAAAGGGTCTTCCTAGTAACATGGGCTTCTCATTTCCTTCTACCATATCCAAAACCACAAAATCTGCAGGGAAGATAAACTTATCAACTTTGACAAGAATATCTTCTATGATCCCATTGGGTTTCCTTACGAATTATCTAGAACCAATTGGAGTGATACCTCAGTGGGTTTCAATTCCTCAATCCCCAATGATTTGTAGACTGACAAGGGCATTAAATTAATGCTAGCCCCAAGATCACATAAAGCTTTCCCAATGCCAATATCACCAATAGCAATAGGGATATTAAAACTCCCTGGATCTCTCAGTTTGTCTGGAATTTTCTGCTGGATAAAAGCACTACACTCTTCAGTGAGTGTTACAGTTTGACATTCCTGCAATTTTTGTTTCCTAGACAAGAGATCCTTCATGAATTTTGCATAACCTGGCATATTGGCTAGGGCTTCGGCAAAAGGAATATTAATATGTAGTTTCTTGAAAATGTCCAAGAATCTATCATAATGTTTGTTGTAGGCTCCCTTCTTGAATCTTTCTGGATAGGGTGCCTTTGACATAACATATTCGTGGCTTAATTCATACTTTTCTTTTGCCACCACTGGTTGTTCTGCAACCTGTTCTTTTTCTTTTTCTACAATTACCTCAATCTCTGGTTCACTTGCTTTCTCTTCTTGCTTCTCCTTCTCTTTTTCCAGTTCCACAGGTGTTTTTGTTGGAACTGTTAGTACCTTACCACTTCTGGTTGTAACAGCCATACAGTCATCCCTTGGATTGTTGACTGTGTTACTTGGGAAGGTTCCTGGACTCCTTTCTGAAAATTGTTTGGCCAGCTGGCCTATCTGGTTCTCCAGGTTTTTAATGGAAGCATTTGTATTTTTATTGTTGGCTCTGGTTTCTTCCATGAAAGCATTGGTGTGTTGAGCCATATCATTGGAAGCTTTAGCCATTTGAGCGAAAGCTTTCTCCCATTCAGCTGGCTCTTTTTGCTGACTTTGAGAAGATTGAGTATAATTATTGCTAGTTTTGAAATCCGTACCTGATCCCTGGGTCCTCCTTTGGAAATTGTTGTTATTTCCAGGGAAATTTTGATTTCGCTGGAAATTTTGTTGAGGACGCTGATCGTACCAGATTCCATTCACTTGAAGTGAATCTTCAGATGATGAATTTGGGCACTCATTGGATTCATGACTTTCTTGACATTGGTCACAAATCGGTAGAGTGGTTTGAACTTTTGATACCTGAAATTTGTCAAACTTTTCACTCAAGTTGTCAACCTTCCTAGATAATGATATCACATCATTATCTGTGGATTTTTTTAGTGCTCTTTGTGTGGGAACAAGCACACTCTCATTTTCATTCCTAGCAAGCTTTTTGATCAACTCAATGGCTTGCTCAGATGTGCTTTCCCGGATAGAGCCTCCTGCGGCACTATTTATTATCATCCTGGTTTCTGGGGTGATTCCGTTGAAAAATATCACCACTTTTCTATCATCATCTCCTTCATAATGTGCACATTTCCTGTTTAATTCTTGGAATCTGTTCCAAGTTGCACATAATGATTCTCCTTCCAACTGGCGAAAGTTTGTTATTTCGTTCACCAGCTGATTATATTTCTCCATGGAAAAGAAATGATCAAAGAACTTACTGGACAGATCTTCCCATGTCAGGATGCTGTTTGCCGGTTGTCTCTCGATCCACCTCAATGCTTTTCCCTTAACAGCGAAAGGGAACAACCGAAGCCTGATGGCATCTGTAGATACCCCATTGTGTTTGGTGGTATCACAGACCATCAAGAACCGGTCCATAAACTCATGTGGATCTTCATCATCAGCTCCAGAAAATTGAACTCTCTCCACCAAAGAGATTAATGATGGTTTGAGTTCAAAATTATTAGCCTCCACGTTTGGTCTGACTATGCTGGAGTTGGCCCTGTTGAATACTGGAGTCAGAATTGTATTCAACAATCTTGGAGGTTGATTGTTGGCATTTCCTCCTCGCCCATGACCAACATTGTTGTTTTCAGCCATTTCTTGAATTGGATGTAAAGATGTGTGCTTCAAATCTTCCCAAATTATCTGTCTAGCAGCCTTCCGTAGTTGTTTTTCTGTCTTTGTAATTTCAGAATCTATTACAAAGTCTTTAGGTGGAAGTCTACCTCGCATAAAAATTCAGGGAAAATTGTTAGTAACACCTGCACAACACAATTAAGCGAAAAGAAAAATAAAAATCTAATCTCAAGAATCTAAGGTTATTGGTAATATTGTAAACACAATCCCCGGCAACGGCGCCAAAAACTTGTTGCGATCTCGGCAAGTGCACCGATCGTTTCAAGTAATAAAGTGATAAGAAAGTATCGTCTCCACAGGGATTGATGAACAAGTACTACTATAACCAGTCCTCTTAATTTAGATAGATCGATTAAGTGTTGACAAAGAATTGTAAATTAAATTAAATGACAATAAAAGTAAAAGAATTATTTTTGTATTTTTCTGAAAAAGACTTAAAATAGAGGAAGAGATGTTTTTGTAGAAAAAGTGATGAAAAAGGCTGTAGCCAGGGTACATTCACCGATTGCTCCCAATTTTACTTCGGATTGATTCATAAAACCTATTGACATTAACAACTCAGACAAATTATCATCTTTTAGAATAATTAGTTAGATCCCAATCCCTTGGCGATCTAACCCTTTACTTCAATTGGAACCCTAATCCCTTAGTAGTTCCGCCTGAAAATAAGCATTACGTAGATAAATCCCACGACTGCAATCCATACAAGTCTATCCCTAGAACATGCATGGAGAGTCATCTTTATCTCCTTTCAGGATCAAGTATTCCAATATCCCTATTGTGAATCCTGATCCCCAGAATATCATTTCCTATTAGGTTGATCAGATCTAACAGAAACAATATCAATACGCTCAAGATAAAAGATGAAATATATTAATTCAATACATAAAATGGATCAATCCTTGTAGCAATTGTTTACAAAAGGATCATGCCCCTGACTACAGAAATAGATCTAGCCAATCAATATCATGATCGCTGATCTGATTTCAACATAAACTGGAAAAAGAAAATAAAGAAGAATACAAGAACAGAGTGATGAACACGAAGAACGCCTCCTCTAGGTCTTGAGATGTGTGTTCTGAGATCCCTTCCTTCAAAGGTTCAGCCTCCTTTTATAAGAGGGATTCTGACCTAATTTGCACATTTGAATCTTCACACTTTCGCGCTTCCCACGCTCAGAGCGCCACTCCCGCGCTCAGAGCGTGGGAGTTTCTGCCAATTTTCCACCTCCCGCGCTGATGGCGCGGATCTCGCGCTGAGAGCGCGGGATCTTCTGCCAAATTTTCCATTTCCGCGCTCGCAGCGCCAATCCCGCGCTGAGAGCGTGGGAACCTAGGTCTTTTTTTGACATGTTTTTGCTTCCTTTTGTTCATCTTCTTTTGATATTCAGATTTTGGATATTTTTACTCTTTTTCCCTGCTTTTCTTGCACTGATCGAGTCATTTTCTTCCTCTTTTGCCTTGTAATTTCCTATATGCTGACTGCATATCAGCTGCCTTATTTGTGTGAGCATGGGGTTTGTCCATGTCACTTTCTGTTAGCACTTTGAGCTGAGTTGTTTAAAATGTTAGTTGGTCCGGTCTACGTGTTGTAGTTCCGTGACTAGAGACTTATGCTTATGATATTTATTTTAATGAGGTATTTCAGTTAGCTGTTTTATTGCAATTACATACAGACAATGTTTTTATTAATTGTTAATAAGCAAGCTGGTAATGATAATGACATCATAATTGAAAAGAAAAAGATATTTCGCATTTTTAATTAAGCGCAGCTTAATATGATAGTATGATAACATTACCAGATACCAGATATATACGGGGTGTTACAGAAAGAAAATCCATTGTTAACCCCTTTTGAGCCTGAGACCAATTTGTTCAAAAACCTTATGAAGTTACTTAACCATGTTCCACTGACACACCTTGAGAGAAATTGAAATGCTGATTCCAAGAATTAGAATCAAGGTACTGCTCAAGAGAAAAAAGTTAAGTAAATGAAAAAAGAAGAATGGTATGAAAAATTCAAAATGTAGCTTAGAAGAGAAAGAGAAACAAAAGAAAGAAAAGGTAGTGAAAAAGGGAAAGAATCGAAAAATGTCAAAATGGCAGAATTAAAGAGCTGAGAAGGAATCAATGTCAAAATTCTTAGGATTTCAGTCTCTCCAAATTAATCAGCCTCCAACCAAAAGATTCTCACCCCTAAACCAGGCCAAGTTACAACCTATCAAAGACATTTTGATCAGTCTATGCATGGCAAATAGGTTCCTTACTTTTAGGAACTTGAGAATATGTTCATGATTATGGAATTACTGCTACATTGATCGAATGAGTGCAGAAACCTCAGACACTAAGTAATGAGAATGTATTTATCTGGTGAGGGATATTCAAGCTAGGATCTAAGTTCTTGATACAACTGAAGAACATTATTGTGAAATTTGTACCATGCAATTATACATGCATAACAGTTTGATTTCTTAAGATGGTTATGTTCATATGTTTCTTCACAGAGTTGATCTTGCTTTTCTCTTTAATCTATTACATAGCTGAGGACAACAACATTCAAATATGGGAATTGTTTGATGTGCCTTCAGCACATGGGTAAATTCAAGCCCAAAAGAGGAAGATTATTGGTTAATCCTGAGTAAAAAGGCAACGTTTATTGTTTCTTTGCTGAAATTCCAATTTCAGGATTGTTCGACTGACTTTATGCTTATTTTGTAGGAAAAGCAAACAAATTTGGAGCCAAATGAGGATTTGCTAAAATGAAGACCCACGCTCACAACGTGGATGTCACGCTGGTGGCGTGAGGAACCAGGGACTTCCACGTTTAGAGCGTGGATTTCACGCTGATGGCGTGAAACCATTCTTCCTCCCACGCTCACAGCATGGATAGTATGCTGATAGTGTGAAAGTTCAGAGTCAGCCACGCTCTTAGCGTGGATCTGATGCTGAGAGCGCCATTATGCGAAACTTCAGCCGCGTTTTGTCTACAAGGGTAATTTTGGAAGATGAAAAAGGAGATTATAAAAAGGAGACGCAACACAGAATTAGGGATCCTGACCTAGAAAGACCGTCGCTGCCAAGAAGACCTCTGGATCTTTGTTTTTCGTTCTTCGTTCTTCATCTTTTTCTCTTGTGATTTATGTTTCTTGTTGAATATTGGATTCTAGCCATGACAATGGTCGACTAATTTTCTTTATTGTAGTTAGGGTCACGAACCTTATGTGAACCCTTGTTACGACAAATTGGTTTATTTGTACTCATTTATATAAATTTCTTTATCTTTACCTTGTGCGAATTTTCTATTTTCCTTGTTAGACTTGATCAATCTGATAGTAGATGATAGTTTGAGGGTTAGAACCCTAGATAAGAATATTGGGGTTTTGATATGGAAAGGGGGTAAGATAACAATTAGTATGCATGCTAGGGATAGATGTATATTTAATTGCAGATGCGGTAATTATCGTGTTCATCGCTTAATTCTCATGAGGGGTTACTAAGGGATTAGGATTCCAATTGAGATTAAAGGGTTAAATTACCAAGGGATTGAGATTTAACTAATAAATTATAGATGATAATTATCTGAGTATTTATATAAATAAGTATTTTTAAATCAATCCAAAGTAAGAAGTGGGGATCATATGGTAAGTGTGCTCTAGCTACAATGCTCTTCTCATATTCAGATAAATCGATCTATGTTCTTATTTTTATTTTTTAATATAAAAACTCAAAAACAAGTCTTTACTTTTATTGTTACTCAAATCAATTCACAATTCTTCCAACAACAACCGAGTTTTTCAACTTAAGGGGACTGGTTATCGTAATACTTGGTTTACAATCCCTGTGGAGACGATACTTTACTCATTCATTATATTACTTGTGCGATCGGTATACTTGCCGGAGAGCAACAAATTACCATGAGAATTTTCGTTCTCATGAGTATCTTTTTCACCTTTCTTGTTTTTGTGACCAGATGGTCCTGGGTTTCAGTTGAGTTTTCATGAGGCTGTTCACTTTCATCAGAATTCTCTGGAACTTTCTCCTTCTCATGATCCTTTTCTTTTTCTTTTCCCTTTTCTTGGTTTTTCTCTTTGTTCTTTTGAGCTTTTCTCAATCGAGCTAAATCTTGATTTTGCTGGGCGATTCTCTTGTTTTGTTGTGTGATGAGGTCCAACAGGTGTTGGGGTGTCGGTGGGTCATCCAGGTGGATGGGAATTGGTGCCACCGATGAGGCTGATTTTTCACGGGAAGCAGGGGTCTCCTTCCGCTTTCCTTTGGAGCCATTTTGGGATTTGCTCCGAGAGTCAACCATGTTTTTAGAGAAAAGTGTGGGAAATAATAGGTAATCCCCACAGACGGCGCCAATGATCAGACCAAATATGGTGTGGACTGTCCCAAAACGTAGTAAGCCCAATCACACACGGTTGAGACTCCTTCAGAGGTTTCTGGTCTGGGCCAGGTATTATTGTTAGAGTGAGGCTTGAGCCCTTTGTCCTTCACGATGCACCAGATGGGGGTACCTGCGAAGACACTCCGATGCTTAAGTCAATATCAGAGATAGGTGTATTACGTTGTGAAAGTAAATGATGATCGTACCTTGGTGGTATATTGTGTGTTTAAATAGTAGTTGTGATGCCGCCTTTGTGAAGGCGACTTGACCTTTGAGTGGCCAGCCTTGGGCTGCAGGTCAGTCTGGAGATCTGGGTAGCCTTATCTTCCTTAGTGCCTAGTAGTAGAGTGGCGGCAAGATGGTGCTATCCATTATTTACTGGAGTTAAGACGCGGTGAAATTGCCTTGGGCTTTAAGTTTACTTTCCATAGAAGGCTTCGTATGTGATGTGGGAAATGTATGCCACGATGAGGGCATCGCGTGTTGTGTACCGCGATGAGGGCATCGCGTCTTGTGTGCCGCGGTGAGGGCATCGCGTCAGAGCTCGTTCCTTATGCTTCGTTCAGGG
Organism: Gastrolobium villosum; assembly: GCA_032173675.1. Lineage (NCBI taxonomy): Eukaryota > Viridiplantae > Streptophyta > Magnoliopsida > Fabales > Fabaceae > Gastrolobium > Gastrolobium villosum. Next base: position 41,883 of record JAVKPL010011354.1, on the reverse strand, counting down.
CTTTTACTGGGCTTGGTCTTTCATGTGTTGATGGGCCCTAGTTGAACATATATTTTATCCAGATCACAATTCAAATCAAATTAAATTACATTTTCAATTTTCACAAAAAAAAAAAATTACATTTTCAATTTTCCAAGCACTTCCATTTTTTTTTTTTTTTTAGTAGTTCCCGTGTCACCGTAAAACCACAAGATGGGAGCCTAACGCTACTAAACACAAATTAAAATAAGCGGTATCTGTTTTTTTTTTTTTTAAAAAAAAAAAAAGAAAAGAAAAGAAAAGAAAAGAAGGTATCAGACTATCTGTGTACACTCCAACCTCTCAAGAAATTCTGCGGTGGTGGGTCCCGCACGGACACTGGGAGAGATAGAAGAATACAAAAAACGTGCGTGGGGGTAATCGTCCTATAAAAGTTCTAAGGATCGCAACATGACCTCATTTTTCATTGCTTCTCAAACTCTGAAACTGATACTCCTCGCTCTTATCCCTTCCCGAACTCACCTCTTCGCTTAAACTCTAGAATCTTCGGAAACTCGCTCTCGCAGTTACGCCATTGTTGCTCTCGGTAAGAACACTTCCTTCTCAATCTCAGAACTCGATCTTAGGTATCTCTTATAACGCTCGGTGTTTGTGTACAAAATGGACTATTTTTTTCCCCGATCCTTTTCTGCTCTTTCGATGTGTGTAAATCACTATAATCGTTGATCGAGTGCTCAAACACCTTGCCTTGTTGAATCTAAACATGTTTTCACCCTCTATTGACCGACTCATAATAAGAAATGAATGTCAATTCCTGTATTTCGGAATTTTACTGCTGCGTGTGCGTAATGCTGTCGAAATTTGTGGTGATGATATGTTGTGTTTGATAAACTGTTTTTCTTTTTTTCATTCTTTGGTGAGTAGCTTTATTCTCTCTTCTGGACCACTAAGTGCTATTGAGTGAAGAACATGTTTATTGTCACCTTACATACTGACCTTGTTTTGTTATTGTTGTACTGCTTGGTGAACTGTGATTGTTCATGATTTGAAGAGAGGGGAAGGCAATAGTGTATACCATAAGCAATGTTTTGTGCATGTTGCAATTGTTGGTTATGTTTTTGGGGTGAACTTATTTCCTAAATGGAGAGGATTGGCTTATGGAGCAATGAGAAGTAGGGCACAGCTATGTTCCATGTTTCGATAAGTTAATCTGTACACTTCAAAATTTTAGCCTTGAAGGCTGTATAATACATATCCATTCATACAGGTTTAGGTACTTGCTTATGTTTGTCATATTTTAATGCTGTTTCTCTTAAGGCCTTAACAAGATTCACTTAGAAATTAGAACAATTTTTTTGATAAAGAAATGTGTTATATGTATGAAAGTTGTTTATTATGTGTTTGTTTTTTCTACTGTGTGGTGAAAAACATCTATTTTATTTAGTTGAAGGTTCTATATTATATATCAAGTCTTGAAATAATTGACTTTTTTTTTTCTTCTGTCAGGACTATATTGCTCATTTCTTGGACCAGTGCTATTGTGGCTGGATTTGCTGACGAATTCTGCCATGATCCTTATATGCAGAGCTATATTTGTTTTTTAGAGTATTCTTGTAATTCAAACAGTTTCAGATTTGAAAACATTATCTTGTACACCTGTAAACATTTAACATTTTTGTGTTAGTATATCCAATTTGATCAATGTTGATGGCGTCTGATGATTTGTATTGAATTGAGGCTTTCTTTAGATTCTTTTTGTGTTTCCACCTCTAAATATATACTTGAATTCATATGAAATCTTGTAGATTTATATTGGTTATACGTGGAAAAAGGGGAAGAACTGACTTCATCTGAATTCTTGGATACACTTCCTAAGCAGTGAAGAATGGAGACTTTAGCACAACTGGAAGCATTGTGTGAAAAGCTTTATAACTCGCAGGACTCTGTTGAGCGAGCACATGCTGAAAGTACCCTGAAATGCTTTTCCTTAAATGCTGACTACATTTCACAGTGCCAATATGTTCTGGACAATGCATCCTCTCCGTATGCATTGATGTTGGCTAGTTCGAGCTTGTTGAAGCAAGTGACAGAGCAAAGCCTTCCTTTACAGCTTCGGATTGATATTCGTAATATTCTTGTTTGCTTGCAGATGATTATGACTAGGAGTATTTTTGGGGCTCTATATATTTGGCTTGGGTCTGTGGGCAAAAACATATTATTGGTCTTTTGCCTAAACAGATTTTACTGACTGAGGTTTCATCATTATTAGTTACATTCTTCAATAATTGTAGTCTATTAGGTATTACATATTTTTGCACGTTCCGTTCTCGAATTGGTATCAACCTATTTTATGGATCATCCAAGGGAGATTTTAACCTGTTTACGTTTCAGGTTGTTTTTAGGAAATTTGGGTTCATAATTTTGGATTGTGTTGCTGTCAATTTTTCTATATTATGGTTGCTTCATTTTCTATTTTCTTTTCTCCCAAATTGATCAAATTGCAATTTTTCTGAAGGAAACTATCTCATAAACTATCTGGCCAGCAAAGGACCTGAACTGGAGCCCTTTGTGCTTGGATCCATGATCCAACTCTTTTGTCGCATTACAAAGTTTGGGTGGCTTGATGATGAAAGATTCAGGGAGGTTGTTAAAGAGGCAATGAACTTCTTGAGTCAGGTGACATGACATGTTTTTATAACATAGCTACATCCACGTGAATATGACTCTTTGTAAAGCTCTTGGCCATTTTGTTTTAGCACATTCCATTTCCTAGATGTTCTAAGTAAAAAGAGTCCATATTTCATACATTAATGGAAATCATATTAGTTCTTAAACAATTTTTTCCCCCTTTCAATGAATAGCTTATGCTTTTGGTTTGATGTTCCTCTATTACGTCATTAAAAGTAGGGTGAGCTTGAGCTGTAGTAAAGTTGCTCCTTTGTGACCGAAAGGTCACAGGCTCAAATTCCCGAAATAGTCTCTTTGTAAATATAGAAGAATAATGCTGTGTACAAGGATTGCCCTCATTCATAACATCAAAGCTGAATGTAAAGTAGCTTTAGGTCAATGCTTTTGAGTCCATTCGGCTAGGGCATGTAGGGATGGTTAAGAGATTAATAAACATTCATCAACTCTTAATATCTAACCAGTTTTATTTAGGCTTCTCATATTTTTCTTGGAAATTTTTTCTCCCCTTGAAGTATTCTTTGAAGTTGGAAGTGCCAGATTCTGTTTTCCCCCATAGAATTTGCATAATTACTTTTCTGCAAAAAGTTGCAAATTATTTACAAAAATTCTGGATTGCTTTAGAAATCTATGGCAGCAGCCCGCACTGAAGGTCAAAGCTTTTGTTTAGTCTGTGATGGTTAATAGGATTAATGCTAATGACTTGCTATGGATTAGGTAACCCATAGAAAGCACTTTCTCTAGTTGCTTTTGCATTTTCTGGTGGCTTGGGCTTTGTGGTGTAGATATCTGGTCCATTGGAAAGTTGGGTGTGTGTGTCCAGCCACACTTCAGAGCTTGTTGAGTTTCTCTTCTTTTTTCTTAATAAATTCCACTTTTTGCGAGAGAGAGGCTGGGTCATAGGATTTTTATAAGCTGCTTAGGAAAGTTTCAATGGAGAAGTCATAACTGCAAATGCTTTGAAGCACTGCTTTCTTCACAACTTCTAAAGCTTGGCCGCTTCAATATTTTTGTAGAGAAAATGGTTTATACTACAGAATTCAGAAATTCAATATAAAACCCCAGTTTTGTTCAGCTTCTTGTCTTTCTTTTGTATCCAGATTTGTTTCGTTTTGTTTCCTATGCTCGGGATTTTATCATTTGGCTTGCATGTATAAAATATAAAGTTTTGAACTCTTGGCTGACTTTCTATTAAATTCCACTTATTCTTCAAAAGAATAAAAAATATTGAGTACTTAAAAATCTGCTAATGCTTCAAATTATTATTTATTACTGATAAAAACTGTGTGTGTTGAAATTATATGGATTTAGGGATTTAGCATAGATGGAGATAAAGGGAAAAGATTGAAAAATATTGTATATTGATATGATATGAAAAAAAAGCACTCATGCCTATTCATATTGAATAGGGGATTCCTAAAATGAGGAATCAAATAATGAAATATAAGGAAATTATGAAACTAATCATAAGAGGTCTTTTAGGATACTCTAAACTATATGAAGAAATAATCTTAATATTATACGATATTCTCTAGATTTTCTAACATTCTCCCTCAAGCTAAAATTTACTAAACTTAAGATTGCCAGGAAATACATGATGTAAACAAAAGCATAAAAGAGTGTGCCATCACTACTGCTGGCGAGTGGAACGTGGACTACCTAAGAAATTACTTGGAGAATGATATTGTCTATAGGATCGCTGCTATTCCAATGCTAAGGTATGGGGAAGGGGAAGACAAGTTAGTGTGGAGAAATAGCCATGTTTCTCAATCTTTGGATAAGATTGCTTATCGTAATTTGTTGAATCTCAATGAGGAATTGCCCACAACTATCTGGAAGCGTATTTGGGAGTGGAAGGGTCCAGAGAGTATCAAAACATTTATTTGGGTGATGGTTCATAACAGACTTTCCACAAGAAGGAGAACCAGTAAATGGTCCTTTCAGTTAAGCACTTGTTGTAAGTGTACCACAAAGGTAGAGACTCCAATTCATGTCTTTCGTGATTGCAGTCATGTGCGCAACATCTGGTTAGAGAAAATAGAAGAGCACCGTATAGAAGAGTTCTTCATTCTGGATGAGGGCAATTGGATTAGACAAAATTTAGAAGGAAGGTGGAATAGGAACAATGAAGATTGGCGTGACATCTTCTTGCCCACATGCTGGCTCATTTGGAGGTGGAGGAATCAGTTGGTACATGAGGAAGATTTTCAGTATCCCACGCAAGCAAATTCCATCATTGATACGCTTGTCCAAGACGTGATACAAGCTCGAAGGAAGGACTGTATGGCTACTAGCTCCCAGAGATGTACGGAAAATACTGATTGGTGCACTCCAAATAAAGGTTGGCTGAAGCTTAATGTAGATGGTGCTGCAAATAGGGATAATGGAACTGCTGGCTGTGGAGGACTATTAAGGAATGGAGATGGTAAGTTCCTAGGAGGCTTTTCAAAAAAGCTTAGTAGATGCAACTCGTTGGAAGCAGAACTATGGGGGATGCTTAAAGGTTTAGAACTAGCGTGGGGGATTGGAGCAACAAAAATCCAGCTGGAAAGTGACTCCATTCTAGCCTTAAGAACATTGGAACCCACTATAGACAACTCCCATATATCCAGGGTAGCAGAGCGTGTTAGAGATTGGATTAAGCAAGACTGGATTATCATAGCAGGCCACACACATAGAAGAAACAACAATCTGCAGATTGGTTGGCTAAATATGCAAGCAACACAGGAGAAGAGCTGATCATGTTTAATGAGCCTCTAATAGAGCTTCAACCTTTACTTCAGGATGATAAGAGCTTTCTTTTGCAATTCAATAGAGTAGTTTCTTAGTTTTTTGCTAGTGGGCCTTTATATATACCAAAAAAAATAAAATTACTAAACTTTAAGCTTGTTGCAAATAAACATTACAAAAATATATATCTAGCCTTCACAAAACATGATTGGAAAGGCAACTCAAGAATGCCACAGATGTTAGAGAGATGAATATTACTTGAAAGATAACTTAACAAGATAGCTATAATTACCATTGGCTCAAAGAGTTGGTTGAAATATTGTGTGACCAAGGAAGAAAAGTCTTCGCTAGAATGACCTTTGGCACAAATGTCTTGGCAAATAAGTTTACACAGGAAGAACTTAAAAACTTTTCTAACTAAGTTCATCAAGAATAACATTTGGAAGCTACAAATCACGAAAATGTATTAGACCCAACCAAAGCATGAGGAAGACAACCGTCAAGCAAAGCTAACAAACTACAAAAGGAGGTAAAACTTCATGCTAGGAAGTCGAAAGAGGCAGCTTGGGCTACCGTGCATCTGGGACAAATGCTGACGGGGACAGACTCTTAGACAAAACGCAATGGGGCCAATTTGCATCTGGGATAAAGACTGATGGGGCCATATTGTAACTTGCATATTTCTTGCCTTTTATGCGAAGCATATCAAACAAGGAAAGACTATAGCCATGGTGGACGTGCAGTGAAAAAGTGGTGGATGACTACCAATGGACAGTGGCCCTATCCCGATCATTACGTCATCGGTTGGAGATCTCGTAGGAAAGAAAAATATAATGGTATTGCTTTGGTACTCTATTCAAATTATAGGGATTTAGTTCTAGATGGAGAAAACACGAGAAGACTGATTTGTATATTGAGGTGATATGAAGTGATCGATGTGATATAAAAGACAAAGCATTAATCACTATTCATACTAAATGGGAGACTCTAAAAAAGGAAACAAATCATGAAATATAAGGAAAAAGGGAAACTAACCCTAAGAGATCCTCTAGGATATTCTAAACTATATTAAGATGTAATCTTAATAATATACGATATCCTTTAGATATTTTAACAACGTGTTTTTTTTTTTTTTTTTGGAATAACAAGAGAAATTTATTGAGACTAAGACAAGAATGTTATAACCCGGGAAAGTAGGTTAAGAAATCTTCCTTATAAAAGAGAAAATATAAAGTAAACTTGAAGGAATAACAAACATTAATGGAGTAAAGTTATCCAATCGCTCAACATATTTGTAAGGACGCCCCTTTAAAAAGGTCTTGTGCTTTATTCTGTAGGGAAGCCAAATGCCTAATCTTATCCCAAAGCAACTGCTGGTCTGAAGAGATATTCTCAAAAATATAAGAGTTACACTCCACCCAAATGCACGAAAGTGTAGTAAATATGACACATTGCTACATAACTTAAGCTTCTTTTCTTCTACCAAAATCATTGAAACTGGTTAAGGAAAAACTGATCCAAGGACTTGGGACACACCCAACATTCTCCCAAAAAGCCAAACAAAGAATTCCATAAAGGCCAAAATTCTCTACGTGAATTTTTAATATTCAGAACTTCATATTCTGATTGGACTAAGATGTGCTTATTTTTATTTTGGAGATGTGATTTTGTTTCTTTTGGATATCTCTTTCTCTTATTTCTCTTTCATGTCCTTTTTGTTTACTTTATGAGGATATCGTGTTCTCCCTTATTTTTTTTTTCCTAGTCTTCAATATATGTTCTGAAACAAAAATGAAGTCCTTCTTCTGTAATTTATTTTCTGAGTCTTTATTATAATGAAGGATTTTGATGGTCTGATCCTGAAATGAAAAGTTTAGGGGGATTCTATATTATACCTTGTTTTAAAATAAAAATATTTGTTTTAATCTTATTTATATTATTGTTTTTTTACGAATATTTTTTTAATTGGGAGTTTGAAAACCCATTAGGAGTTAGGAATAGGGTATGATTGTCATAAGCTAGTTTTGTTAATTGCCACCATGCTGGAACGTTTATCCATCTTGGACATATATTTGCAAGTTTCTTCTTTGTAGCTGCCGTATTGCGATTTAGCATTTTATGGCCTTTATATTCAATATTTTATTTTATTTTTTTGTTCTTCATTTTTGTTTTGCTTTGTTTTTTTTTTTGGCCCATTTTTGGTTTTTTTCTTTCTGTATTACCCGTCGAATTGCATTGAAATTTTAATCTTACAAAGAAAATGCTTTCAGCAGGCACAATATCATTATTCTATAGGTTTGAAGATATTGAATCAGCTTGTTTCTGAGATAAATCAGGTTAGAGTCGATATCTTATGTTTCACAATACCTGCCTCACGCACCCTCTGTTTTGCACTTTCTAGCTCTCTATTTTTATTTTGTGATGCTTTTCATTGCTATTGATTTATTGTTATTAGTTTTGCCTTAGATTATTAATGATTGTGTCTTTTCAGTATTAATGATGAGTATGTCTTGAGTTGATTACATCTTGAGATTTATGCATCTATAATGTGCATCTGCTATATTCAGTGCAGTCACTACCCTGCGGTCTGGTACACGATATATCATTTTTGTGTTGCCCTCCCTGTGTTGCTATCCAATATTAACTGCTTTGTATGGCAATCACCAACATAGGGTATCAAAATGGTCATGGTTGTTAAAATCGCGCAGGTCATTTGATCCTTTGACTTTTTACTCTAGCAATCCAAATCGCAAATAAATCGTCCAGAGCTGAGATCGTTTAGGTTTGTAGTGGAAACTAGTAAAATCAGTGGGATTGGACGATTTCTCCGTTTTTGCAATTTGGGGAAATAAGTGAGATTCTTAGGTAGGTGAGTGTGAGAGAGAAGAGGGAGAGGGCAATCACTTGAAGAGAGAGAGTTGTTTTGGCCATGAAGAGGGCAATCACTTGCAAGCAAATTTTGGCCATCGGAAGAGAGACAGAAAAAGAAAGCATCTTCCCTTGAAGAGAGAGAGTTGTTTTCCACTTTGGACAACATTTCAAATCTATCCCTTTGCACTTTTGTTTTACTTATTCACATTTACAAATTTTGGCTTTCGGTCATTTTCATTTTTTTATTTGAATTAGCAGAATAAAATTTTTTATACTATTAATAAAAATTAATTGTTAAATTCATCTTTATAATTTGAAGTTTTCAATTAAATTTATTAGTCTTTTGAATATTACTCTGTATTTGTTAGTATATATATTTTAAATATAATTTATATTTTAAGATATATTTATTAGATAAATGAATTATTATTAAAATTTGAATTATTTGAATTTAATAATGATTTGAAGTTGCCTTTTATATTTAAATTCTTTTGATGATTTTATATTTGGAATCTATTATAATTGAAATCGTAATTCAATTGTTAATACCATTAAGATTCCACGATTTATTATCTTGTCACCCCCTTTGGATCTTAGGTAAGATTTCAATTTTGACAACCATGAAAAAGATATCAATTACCGGTCATAGTTATCAAATGCGGATTGCGGCCTGATGCGGCCAAACCTCAAAACTGCTATAGCGTTATTGCGGGTTGCGGAAATAGCGGAAAAAATATATATATTAAAAAAATAAATTATATATATATATGTATATATATACATATATATATCTATGAAACATAATAAATTATTAAAAAAATAATAACACCTAAAAAAATACAAATAATACTTTACTGTTTTACCTTAGTTACCTTTTAATGATGCATTTTTTTTTTTGGGATACAGAAATAGTTTTACCCTCTGTTACTATAACCAGATTACTTGGTTACTATGACTTGTGAATCACTTTTCTGACAAATGTACTTTTCTTTTCTTTGAATGAAGATAGATCATAATTTCTTTCTTTCTCACTTTCTCTCTTTTTCTCCTTCATTTGTTCTCTCTCTCTTACTATTTTTCTCAGTTTTTCTCCTTTTCTCCGTTATATGCTCTCTCTCTCTCTCTCTCACTCAAAGCTTTGCTTCTTCGTTCATGGCTTCCGCATTGAACTTCAATACTATAAGAGAGAAGTAGAGAAGGGAAGAAATGAGCGCGACAAAGAGAGCATGAGAGGCAGAAGAGACACACACAATAGAGAGGCAGAAAGGAAGAGTGGGCTAGGGTTAAAACCATAAAAAGGCACTATTGCGGCCGCAACGACCGCTGTTGCGATTTGTTGCGGCGCGGCGAGAATGGTTGAGGTGAAGCTCCGCAAAGCGCAACTTGCGCGGCTTGACTACTATGTTACCCATGCAGACAGTAGAGAGAATTCTTCAGTATCTTAAAGCTACTCCTGGTAAAGGATTGTTGTTCCGACGGGATGACAATCTATCTTTAGAAGTCTGCACTGATGCTGATTATGACTTGAAAAAGGTATTTGAAATATTATTGAATTGTAAATAAAACTGTACAAGAGTACTCTATTTATAGAGTACAGAAAGGTCTAATGGGTCAAGCCCAAAAATAATAAAAGTAAAACCTAGAAAAATCTAGGTCCTTCTAGAGGATTCTAAATAATTAAAAGTAAATAAATAAGAAAAACTAATTTCTAATATTTACAACAAATAAATAAACCCTAATATATACAATACTCCCCCTCAAGCTGAGGAATAGATATTTATCATTCTTAGCTTGCTAGTAAGTTCTTGAAATCTTTCTGAAGGAAGTCCCTTTGTCAATAGATCAGCTAATTGGCGCCCAGTGGGAATGTATGGAGTGGTAATTAGCCCATTATCAAGTTTTTCTTTGATAAAATGACGGTCGACCTCAATATGTTTAGTCCGATCATGTTGAATTGGATTGTGAGCTATACAAATGGCGGACTTATTATCACATAGCAGTTTCATAGGTTCCTCACATTTTATTTTGAGATCATCAAGTACAATTTTGAGCCACAGTAACTCACAAATGCCTTGGGCCATAGCTCGAAATTCAGCTTCTGCACTTGATCTGACAACCACATCTTGTTTCTTACTTCTCCATGTCACAAAGTTACCGCAAAGAAACATGCAATAACCAGTAGTAGAACGACGGTCAGTCACAGATCCAGCATAATCAGCATCAGTGTAGACTTCTAAAGATAGATTGCCATCCCGTGGGAACAGCAATCCTTTACCAGGAGTAGCTTTAAGATACTGAAGAATTCTCTCTACTGCCTGCATGTGTTTCTCTTTTGGATCGTGTATAAACTGACTAACAACACTAACGGCATAAGCTAGGTCCGGTCTAGTATGAGGCAGATAGATCAATTTCCCAACTAACCGTTGATATTGTCCTTTATCAACTGGAGGACTCTCTTCTTCATAGCCTATCTTGTGATTCTGCTCAATAGGAGTATTAGAGGGTTTACACCCAAGTTTTCCTGCTTCTTTAAGAAGATCAAGAACATATTTCCTTTGGCTGATGAAAATCCCTTTCTTTGAATGAGCTACTTCTATCCCTAGGAAATATCTCAGTTTTCCAAGATCTTTGATTTCAAATTCAGAGGCAAGCCGTGTTTGCAGAATCTGTTTCTCCTCAGAATCATCACCTGTGATAATAATATCATCAACATATATACAAGGAGCATAGTAAGCTTCCCATTATGGGAGTGTTTGAAGAAAGGGCGTGATCTCCTTGACTCTGTCTGTATCCTAAGGTCATCATAACCTTAGTAAACCTTCCAAACCAGGCACAAGGTGACTGCTTCAATCCATACAAGGCCTTTTTTAATCTACAAACTTTATTTTCTCCCTTTACAGAATCAAAACCAGGTAGGATTTCCATGTAGACTTCTTCTAACTCACCATTGAGGAAAGCATTTTTCACATCAAATTGATTTATATCCCAATTGGAATGGGCAGCAAGGGATAATAAGACTCTCACCGTATTCATCTTTGCAACTGGAGCAAAGGTTTCTTCGTAATCAATGCCATAGGTTTGAGTGTAACCTTTGGCCACTAATCGAGCCTTGTATCTTTCAAGAGTTCCATCAGAATTATATTTTAGGGCATAAACCCATCTGCACCCTACTGCTTTCTTTCCGTTGGGTCTATCAATAACCTCCCATGTTTTATTTTTCTCCAACGTGTTTATCTCCTCTTGCATGGCTTGAGCCCAATTCCCATCTTGCAAGGCTTCATGTACTGATTTTGGGATTGCAATAGAATCTAGTGCTGAAACAAAACTTTTGTGCTGCACAGAAAGATTAGCAGAGGAAACAAAGTGGGAGATAGGATATTGAGTACAAGAGGGACAAGTCTTCTTGTGACAAGATCTTTTTCCTTTTCTAAGAGCAATGGGCAAATCATTAGAATCAACATTAATGGGTAACTCATTAGAGGCATCATGATCAGAAATATGAGATTCAGGACTTAACAGAGGTTCAGACGATTGAGGTTGCTGCTGAGGCAATGTGGGCTGTGTCATAATCTTCCGTATCTCTGGTGTACTTGATGTATCAGTCATAGGAGAATCAGTCACAGGAGGATCAGACATAGACACATTAGGGACAGGAACAATAGGAAGAGACACTGACACAGGTGAAGGAGTAGACACTGAAGATTCAAATTCAAAGAAGGAAGGTGATGAGTCTTCTTGTGAATTATTCTCCCCCTTGAAGATGAGGACCTTGGAAAAAGGACTCAGATTCCTGAAATGTAACATCCATAGAAACAAACAATTTTCGACTACTAGGGTGATAACACTTGTAGCCTTTCTTATTAGGAGCATATCCAAGGAAGACACATTTAAGAGCCCTAGGATCCAACTTACTGCGATGCTGTTTATGAATATGAACAAAGACAACACATCCAAACACTCGAGGAGGAAGGCTTTGTAAAGTGGGAACAGAAGGAAAAAAAGAAGTCATGGAGTGAATAGGACTTACATTATCGAGAACCCGAGTGGGTAGACGATTGATCAAGAATGCTGCAGTAAGAATGGCATCTCCCCAATAGTTTTTAGGTACATGTGTTTGAAACAGTAAGGCACGAGCAACTTCAAGGAGGTGACGATTCTTTCTTTCATCAACCCCATTTTGTTGAGGGGTGTCTACACAAGTAAGTTCATGAATCATACCGTGATTTTGTATAAATTAGGAAAAAGAGTGATTAACATATTCAGTACCATTATCTGTCCTTAGTCTTTTGATTTTTTTACCAAATTGAATCTCAATCATTTTATAAAATTGAAAGAACAGTTGTGGTGCCTCAGATTTTTCACGCATTAAGTGAACCCAAGTCATACGGGTGCAATCATCAATAAAAGAAACAAACCATTTATTACCAGAAGAATGAGAGACCTTAGAAGGACCCCAAACATCAGAATGAATAAGATCAAAAGGTTCAACACTTTTAGTATTATTAGAAGGAAAAGACACACGATGATGTTTAGCAAACTCACAAACATCACAATGAAAAGAGTCAACAGATTTAGACAAAAACAATGACCGAAATAAAGACTTGAGTAAACTAAACGGAGGATGTCCCAAGCGCTTATGATGAAGCCAAATCAGAGAATCAGCAATCGACTGGCCATGTGACAGCAAGATGTGATCGGTTACTTTATTTGCGGGAGATTGTGACACTAGATAGTACAGCCCACCTTGCTCTTTAGCATTACCAATCGTCTTCCCCGTGGCAAGATCCTGAAAAACACAATGTGTAGGGAAGAAGGTTACAGTACAATTCAAATCTTTTGTGATTTTATGAATAGAAAGAAGATTCGTGGAGAGTTTAGGAACATGAAGAACATCTTTAAGATGTAAGGACTGCTGTAAGTTTATGTCACCAGAACCCGCAACTGATGTATGTGAGCCATCAGCTACGGCTATTGTATGAGTTCCAATGGTAGGATGATAAGAAGTAAAGGAGTCAGCACAACAAGCCATATGATCAGTAGCACTAGAATCAACTACCCAAGAATGTTTAAAATTATTACATGAAGAAAGGAAAGAATAAGTTTTGGAGCTCATACCAGTCATAGTCAAAGCACTAGTATCAGATGGCTTACTTAGAGAATCAAGAATGGCTCGGAGCCGTTCCAACTCATCTGGACGAAATGTAGGTTGGGTCTTATTAGGTGCAGGAGTTATTTCAGAAGAAGTAAAATACGCTTGACCACGCATCTTTGCCATCTTTTCTAAGACAATTTGCTTTCCATGAAGACGAAAGCATAGATCCTTAATATGACATGTTCTTTTACAATAAGAACACCATCGATCATCTCTCTTAGGTCTAGAAGATGCACCATCAGAAAACTTTGTAAAACAACTCCTTTGTGAAGAGGCCATACTGCACAAAAATAGTTAAAAACAAGCTCCAAGAAGCCAAAAAAATTCGGAAAAAAAATACCAAACGACGTCCGATCAAAGAGAAGAGCACAGATCCAGAACGAGGATGAGGAGAAGATCAGAAAACTTTTTATGACAAGTAGAGGTCTCTGAACGTCCTAAACAACAACCAAAAAATTAGATCTGATCAAAGGAGGCTCGTGTGGCCAAAAAGATCAGATTTTTATGACGAGATCAAAGACCCACTGCTTGAAACGTCCGTAGATTGATTAGATCTGGAAAAATGGAGTCAAACAGTGGTCCTCTTGGAAAAGGTATTTGAAATATTATTGAATTGTAAATAAAACTGTACAAGAGTACTCTATTTATAGAGTACAGAAAGGTCTAATGGGCCAAGCCCAAAAATAATAAAAGTAAAACCTAGAAAAATCTAGATCCTTCTAGAGGATTCTAAATAATTAAAAATAAATAAATAAGAAAAACTAATTTCTAATATTTACAACAAATAAATAAACCCTAATATTTACAATATACCGGTATTAGCCTCATATTACCATTGTATGGTTAGTACCAATCAAAAGTTTAGGTTGATCTTACTTGTAACCTACCATCCACCTACTCTTCTTTGGTAACTCAGGGAAAATGCTATAAAGCGAACCTTATGCATTTGAGAGTGATGTTATGACAATTGTAAATAATCGAAATTATTGTATTTTTATTTACTAGTTTTTTTGGCTTTATTCCCTTTGGTCCATTAGGCCAATTAGTTTTTATAAATAGTGTAACACTTGTACTTCTTTTTCTAAGAATTAATATTATTCAGTTGCTTTCTTTCAAGTTGGCATTAGAGCTCCGATTTGCTTCCGCAAAACCCTATATCTACTTTCTGTCTCAGTTGTTGCCTCCTGTGTAGGATTGTTCTTCGCTTTTAGTGCTTTTAGCAGTTGTGCTTCCCTTGCCTCTGATCTTGTTTTGTTCTGGCCACCACCACTGTTGAAAAATTTTCCGATGACCATTCTAACTGAGACCTACCCCAACAAACTCAAAAAGGGTCGATCTGTCCAACGCCACAAGACCTACCTCGAATGGAGCATCCACGCGCCGTCTTCTCTCTATGCGCAGAGACATCAATTGCCACCTTCTGCCGGCGCATATGACCTTTTTATGATGGTTGTTCGCTGTTGACCAAGCATAGAAGGGGTCGCCCAACCCTCCTCTTGCTTTGTGCAACTAGCATCATTTGGGTCGTGGGTTTGTGGTCTCACACATGATTTTTTTTTTGTGCCAAAATCTTACCTTTTTTTGGTCAAGATCCGAGCATCTTAGTTCTCTTTGATTTCCGATGCATAGATTTGGTCTTCCCATTGTTGTTTGGGGTTATGGAGACTTCGTTAGTAATTACCCACTCTCTTTTTGTGCTGCTTTTTTCTTTTTTCATCCATGGAACATTGGTGGTGCACACACTTTAAGGGGTCTGGACACACTAAGACGTGTTTTTTCCTTTATGGAAAGCAAAAGGTTCTAGAAAAACTTGGTAAAGCATCACTATATGTGAGTATTTGGCTAGGAGAGTTGGAGCAGCTTAAGACCAGTTTTGATACTTCTAGTAAGCCTCGTGACACTTGTTCTTTGGCCATGTCTGGTATGAACACACGCAATACATCTCTTCTTCTTGCACTAACATAAAAAATTTATGGATTTTGGTGCAACTAATCATAAAACTTGTCTAGCTGAGCTGTTTCTGTCACCTTATTATTGGTATCCATACTATAGTCATAGTTGATGGATCCTACAAATCAATTGTGGGCTCCAGTGACATTCAAATTCAATCCTCCTTGTTTCTAAAAAATGTTCTTTATGTTCCTTAACACTCCATCAATCTCAACTCCACTTATAAGTTTATAACTGATTTGAATTGTTCAATCACCTTTTTTTCTACACATTGTGTTATTCAGGATCTCACCACAGGGAGGATAATTGGACACGCTAAGGAGCACAATGAGTTGTATTATCTTATTCCAGAGCATGCTGCTAGTGATTCGAAGAATCAATTATTGATGACTTGACACTTGTTACTCCAATATCTCTAATTTGGCTTCATCACAAGCGTTTGGGGCACTCCTCATTTAGCATAGTGAAGTCAATATTTCCTTTGTTTTTGCTGACTCATTCTATTGTGATGTTTGTGAGCTAGTAAAACACCATTGTGTGTCTTTTCCTTCAAGTGCAGTCAACAGTACTGAACCCTTTGCTTTTTTTCATTCTTATGTTTGGTGCTTTGGTAAATTGCATAGTGTTTTAGGTAAGTGGTTTGTTTTCTTTATTGATGATTGTGCTCGAGTGACATGAATATTTTTGATGAAAGACAAATCAAAAGTACTAGATTTGTTGCCTTTTAGGTAAGTCTTATTCATTCCATGACCTCTCTATTTCCCTCTATTCTAGTTATGCAGAGTCTTCAATCTCGGGTCCGTAGATGTGTTGTCTTTGTTCATATTCATAAGCAATACAAGAGTATATTGGATCCCTGAGCTCTTTAGTGTGTATTCCTTGGTTATACTTTCGAGAAAATAGGGGTAAAAATGTTATCATCCTCCTAGTTGTAAGTTTTGTCACTATAGATGCCATTTTTCATGAATATGAGTGCTTCTTCACTCGTCCTCAACTTCAAGAAGGAGTGATCCAAAAGTTTCATCTTTTTTCTTTGAGACTGAGTTTCACATTCCTTCATCTAAACCTCGAGTTAGACTTTATTGAATCTTCCCCTGGTATTACTCCACATGATAATGAGTATGAAGACATAGTTAATGAGGTGGAGGCTGGTAGTTCATATCATACTTTATCTGAGATGGCCCCCATCAATCTAGAAAAGGCTAATCCACAAAAGGTGGAATACTATCGAAGGAAGAAACAACCCATACTACTCCACCAATAATTGATTGAGTGATTTATTGCTTCTGTTCCTGAGCCTAATATTATAATCTCGATGACTTTCCCATTTTTTTAAAGCAAGGGAAAAGGTCTTTTATCTAACACCCTATATATCATTTTGTCTCTTATGAGAATCTTTCAGTGCAGTATGAATTTTATTTCAGCACCCGATTCCATTTCAATCCCAACACTAGCGCACGAAACATTGAATAATGAGAATTGGGTGCAAGCCATGTATGATGAGATGAATGCGTTGGAAAAAAATAAAGCATGAGAAGTTATTGATAGGCCAAGCAAAAATAAAGAAGTGGGTTGCAGATGAGTTTATACTCTGAAATATAATTTTGATGGTACTCTTGACAGGTATAAGGCTCGATTTACTGCCAGGGGTTACAGATAGACTTATGACATTGATTATGAGGAAACATTTGCTTCGGTGATCAAAATGAATATCGTAAGTTCTATTGTCCCTTGCTGCTCACTTTGATTTGGGACTTGAATCAATTTGATGTGAAGAATGTCTTCCTCAATGACAAGCTAGAAGAAGTTTATATGGATATCCCATTGGGATTTGACTCCACATATGGAGAAAACAAAGTTTGCAGGTTGAAGAAATCCCTGTATAGATTGAAGCAATCTCCATGTGCTTGGTTTGGAAGATTTACCAGGGTTATGATATAATTGCGATGCTAGTAGAGTCAAGGAGATCACACGCTTTTCTTTAAACACTCTGATAGGAACTTCCAAGCACAAAATTAACAGCAAATTTTAGAGAGATATTTGGCTTGAATAATCAGATTTTATATATCCATGGAAATCAAGAGAGAATACACCCAAATTGCAGTGAAACAGAGACTATTACAGAAAAAGGGAAATTACAATGAACTTAAAAAAGCACTAACAATAAAGGAAATAACATTAAAGGATAATGTGAGATAATTGGAGAGGCCTTACTCTCTCCCAATTCCAATCAAAGTCCAAGATTCAAGATGCCCTCACACTTCACATTCCTCTCTATTTATTATCCATACCCACTTTTAGAATATTCTCTAGTAACTAACCAATTTGTTGATTCAGCATTGAGAGATGGGAATATGCTATAACACTTCATACAATTCTGTTTTTGGAGTGGTGTCGTATCAATACTTCCCCCCTAACAATAACCTTGTCCTCAAGGTAATGATCCTTTTTCAGTCATTGCTTGAAATGTAGTGGCCAGTTAACACATAAGGATATATAACCTCCACCTGGATCCCATTGCTCATCTTCAATGCCTATATTCATGATGTAACTTACAAAAATTGGAAGAACACAAGAATAAGATTCACACAAAGAAATAATGGCATTGTTCATGGTAGTCCTTCCCCCATGATAGTTTGTAGCAGCATACATCCAAAATTCCTTGTCGTATGCTTCAAGTAAGAATGGAAGGTAATAGTCATAAACTCCACCCCTATGCTCGGCCACATTATCAAAAACCCTTGAAAACCAATCATTCACACTTCTTTGAGGCATTTTATTGAACACTTTCTGAGCTATAACCATATCCTTGGATGGCACTTGCATCAATAAAGCCCCCAAAACAAAACAGGATGCATCATCTAGAATATAACGAACCCAAAACTTAAGATGAGCATAATAAAAAAAAAACAAATCGATACACTACTGACCTGTTACCCAAAGCTTGACCCAATAACGTGTACAAATCCAAACCTTGCTAGTGACCCTTTCATATTAACATGGGTAGTGCACCTGAAAATCTGTTCAATCGATCCATATTTTCTTGTTTTGTGCAAGCTTACAACCTTGAAACTTGAAACTAATTGACTTGGAACATTTTATATCAATATCAAATTTTCCCATCTTCAAATGACGATGCATTAGCCAGGAGGAGCGAGGGGTAATTTGAAGAGGTAACCAAGCGTGTTTCATGTCCATCAGGTCCGAGGTATCTTGAATTGAAAGGGCAAGTGACAATTAGCTATGCCAGATTGGGGCATGATGAGGTGTTGGGTCTTTGGCGGAAACTATCAATCAATGATGTTGTAAGCCAAGCAATTTTACTAACCTTTGATGGGCAAATATTTTGAGATATGGGTCTCACTAAGTCACTCAGCACCCTGGGCCTATAAGCCCATTCCTCTAGTAAAACCCAGACAGAAACATGACTGGCCAGTTTGGTAACAATTCGGGCCAGGCCCATTGCTTCAGTAACATGGCTCAATTGGCGTGATTCATTCCCTAACCAAGATGGTAACTTCTGCCGTTTAGAAAACCACTATCCCTGCTGAATTGTCATGACCTTTAACACCCCAAATTTCTAACAATTTATAAAAAAAATAAAAATAATTTCAATAATTTTATAAATAACTGCAAAATTCAAAGTAACTAAATTTGGGAAATGTTACAACCGCACTTGTACTATAGACAAGCGCAAGGCTAAAATTTATTTCATAAAGAATAAAATAAAACTAAAGACTAAGTTCAATGAAAGAAATATATCTTATGTATTTATTGAAACTCATAAAAGTCTTTAAACCCTAGAGCTAGCTAGAAATATCTGAATCGTTATCCTCACTGCCCACTGCTAGCCCCATCCTTTGGAACCTGTTTCGTTGGAAGTCTGCTCCTTCGAAGGATCATGGCAATCAAACAAACACAAACACAAAAGTCAGCAGAGCTGGTAATCTTAAGCAAAACAAATAGGGCCGACCCAGTTCAAATACTCACTTCGTGAGTGTCTGGGGAAGGGAATATTCTAGGCAGTCTTTCCCCTGCTTTTTGCAGAAAGACTGATTCAAACCCATGACCTGACACACCACGGCAAGCAAGCTTACAACTGACCCAAGCCGACCCTTCAAATACCTAGCTAGCTCATACAAAAGATAACCTACAAATACCTAGGGATTAGGGTTACATATACAAAATTTCATATATATTAAAAAATAACCTAAAGGAACCTAGGAACTCCAAATTTCATATACAAAAATAACCTAAGAAAAGCTAGGAATCCCAAATTTTATATATACAAATATCCTAAGAGAACATAGGGATTAAGATTACCTGGTCTCCGTTTTCGCTAACTTATAGAAGGAAAAATAATTTGGGGCAGAGTACCGGTTGGTAACCAGAAGAATAAAAAAATAAAAATAAAATAAGCTTTTGAAGTAAGAAGAGAGAGACTAGTAGAGGATAGAAGAGAAATACTGAAGGTTTTGCTAGGGTTAGGCTAGACCTCTATTTATAGCTTAGTTTAGGGCTTAGACATGGGCTGGGCTTCGTATAATTAATTTTCTCTTCTTTTTAATTTCTTATTATTTAGATTATCGCAGACTCATTCTTATTAATTACAAAAAATATTGAATACCAATATTATTAAAATTTTAATTTTATTATTATTATATTATTTTATTATTAATAATCTGGGCTATTACATGACCCATTCTCGCCTGTTTTTCCTCCACTTATTGCTACGCAGCTTCGTCTTCCCCTTAATGGCGTCGCTATTACGCACATCATCACAGGGTGCTGTTGGGTCTAAAATTTTTCCCAGCTCTGTCATTGACATAAATTTTGTCTTTTTCTTTATCTCGTTCTTTTTTGCAAGACATTCTTGTGGTTGCTTCTTTACATAGTTGCAACTTAACTCCTTGCCATGAAAGGTTGCATCTGGTGGGATCCATAGGTGATGGTGGTTTGTCACCACCTTCGATGATTGTGGCTTCTTCGTTCCAACTTCGTCTTCCACTGTATCTGTTTTATTCTCTTCTATCCAATTTATTTTCATCTTCTTTTCTGAATTTGAACTCCTGTCTCTAGCTCTGAAGTCATAGATGTTTTAATTTGTTCATGCTCTGATCCGCGTCATCATCCTCCAAGCATACCTCAGGCTGAAATTCCTTGAAGAAAGCTTTTAAAAATGTCCACCAACTATCTTTTAGGTTATGCCAGATCCAGAATCGGTACCAGATTCGAGCTTGATCGGTGAATGTCATCCTAGCTTCCAATGGCTTTTCAGTATCTGGATTTCCTTTGCCTTGGAGTACTGCTCAACTTGAATCAACCATCCCCAAACTTCTTCGTCCCCAGAAAAATTAGAAATCTTTATTTTATAAAATTGATTTCTCAATTTTTTATTTTTTATTTTTTTCGTGATTGGTATGTTTTAAAGCTACCCAGATCGGATAGCTCTAATACCAATTTGATAGGAGCCTACAAGTTAAGTACAAAATTAACAACAAATTATAGAGAAATACTTGGCTCGAATAGTTAGATTTTATATATCCATGGAAATCAAGAGACAATACACCGAAATGGCACTGAAACAGAGATTGTATTACAACAAAAGAGAAATTGCAATGAACTGGGAAAAGCACTAACAGTAAAGGAAATAACAATAATGTGAAACAATAGAGAGGCCTCACTCTCTCCCAATTCCAATCCAAGTCCAAGATTTAAGATGCCCTCACACTTCACATCCCTCTCTATTTATTATCCATATCCACTTCTAGAATATTCTCTACTGACTAACCAATTTAGAGTTGTGAATATCCTATAATGCTTCCTACAATACTCTTTTAGGATTGGTGTCATGTCACACTTCCAAGGAGGTGAGGTTATTATTCTCTTTGTTTATGTTGATGACATTTTTATCACTAGGGATGATATAGTTCAGAAACGTGCTATGCAATAGAAATTGACTGCTAAATCATAGTTAAAGATCTTGGGAAGTTGAGATATTTTCTTATGGTAGAAGTAGCCCATTCAAAGGAAGATATTTTATCCATAAGCGATATTATGTCCTTTATCTCTTTAATGAAGCGGGAAACTTGGATGTAAATCTTACGGTACTCCTATTGAGCAGAATGACAAATTGGGGAATGAAAAGGAGACTTGTTCTGTTGACAATGGGCAATACCAACGACTGGTGGGAAGATTGATATATCTAGCTCATTCTAGACCTGATCTAGCTTATGCGGTTAGTATTGTTAGCCAGTTCATACATGACCCTTGGGTAAAACACATGCACATAGTAGGCATGATTATCCAATACCTTAAGTCCACCTTAGGCAGAGGATTGCTCTTTTGGAGAAGGGCAACTAAGTTTATACCGACGCTGATTATGCTGGGTCTTTGACTAATTAACAATCTATTTGTGCTATTGTATGTTTCTTTATGAAAATCTAGTAACACGGAGGAGTAAAAAGTAAAATGTTGTTACTAGGTCGAGTACAGAGGTAGAATTTCGAGCCATGAACCTAGGTATTTGTGAATTTTATGGTTGAAAACCATTCTAGATGATTTCAAAGTGAAATATGAAGGACCCTTGAAACTAAACATCGGATTGATTACTATTCTATTTATTCCTTCTAGTTGTCAATTTGATGATGTATTGACTAAAGGGCTTCCTACCAATAGATTTCAAGAACTATCTAGTAAGTTGGGAATAATAAATATCATTCCTCAACTTCAGGTGGAGTATTGTAAATAATCAAAATTATTGTCTTTTATTTTCTTAGTTTTTTAGGTTTATTCCCATTGGGCCATTAGGCCTGTTAGTCTTTATAAATAGTGTAACTGTAAAGAACCTTTGGATACACCACCCCAAAAGCTAGCTCTAGGGGTGGGAGTGCCCAAGGCCTTGTAAACTCCACATTAGTTGCTCATACAACCAATGTGGGACTATATATCTCAACACGCCCCTTCACACAAGAGCCCTTTGGGCTTGAAGCGTGGATTATGCACATGCCCAATTTTTGGTTTATCTTTTGTGCTTTTGTTTTAATTTCACTTTAAAGTGGGGGACGGTGAGGCTCTGATTCCATGTAAAGAACCTTGGGATACACCACCCAAAAAGCTAGCTCAAGGGGTGGGAGTGCCCAAAGCCTTATAAAGGCCACATTAGGTGCTCATATAACCAATGTAGGACTGTATATCTCAACACGCCCCCTCACACGAGAGCCCATTGGGCTTGAAGAGTGGATAATGCAACAGGCCCAACCTACCTGTGCTAAGAGAGTCCACAAGAGAAAGTGGGGGACGGCGAGGCTCTGATACCAAGTAAAGAACCTTGGGATACACCACCCCAAAAGCTATCCCAAGGTTCTTTACTTGGTATCAGAGCCTCGCCGTCCCCCACTTTCTCTTGTGGACTCTCTTAGCACAGGTAGGTTGGGCCTGTTGCATTTTCCACTCTTCAAGCCCAATGGGCTCTCGTGTGAGGGGGCGTGTTGAGATATACAGTCCCACATTGGTTGGATGAACAACTAATGTGGAGTTTATAAGATCTTGGGCACTCCCACCCTTTGAGCTAGCTTTTGGGGTGGTGTATCCCAAGGTTCTTTTACATGGTATCAGAGCCTCAGTGAACATAAGGTCACGAGTTCGATCCTCACCGCTCCCACTTTCTAGTGGAATTAATTAAAAAGCACAAAAAGGTTAACCAAAAATTGGGCCCGTGCAATATCCACGTTTCAAGCCCAAAGGGCTCTTGCGTGAGGGGGTTGTGTTAGAGAATATATAAATCATTAAAAAGACCTTCACCCAACACCTTAAGGTTTTGGGTTGAAGTGGTTCTTTGACAGTAACCAATCAATATTATTCAGACTCCTTCTTTCAAATACAATGATTAAGTTACTTTATGGACACATTTTTCTTTACTTCTTCAGAAGTGTTCTTTCTATCGTCATTTAAGAACATGTTCATTTATAGCTAATCCGCTATTTATTTACACCAAAGAGTACTCTATAAGTTTTGGACTCTTGGTGTTTATATTCCTTCGCAAGACAATGGGAGTAGATTATTTGTTATACTCGCATGACAAAGAAATTGGAGCAAAGAGATGGTAGAATCCCCTTAGGATATGACTTTTCATGTATGAAATGATTGTTTATAGAGGTCTTTACAGATTTCGAAATCTAGATTGGTTAATAATGATTGTCATGTGCTGATGAAAAACTAGTATGGTTTTGAACTTATGATTTTGTTGTTGTTACTTATATGTTTGTATTCTTCTCTATTTTCAGCTCAATCCTGGTTTACCTGTTACTCGTCAACGGAGGATAGCGAGCTCTTTTAGGGATCAATCACTTTTCCAGATATTCCAGATATCATTAACCTCTCTGTTCCAGTTAAAAACTGATGGTATATTAAACGTTTGTTATGACAGCGATAGAAGTATACATTCATTTTTTAAGTTCTATCTTATTCCATATTTTGAATTTAGTAACTATGCTTTGTTTATGTAAAACTTGCAGTTGGGAGCAAGTTGCAGGAATTGTCTCTTATGCTTTCCCTTAGTTGCTTATCATTTGATTTTATGGGGACATCATATGACGAAAGTTCAGATGAGATTGGTACAGTTCAGGTATATTCCTTAGTCAGTAGATGGTTGTTCTTTGCTTTTCTCTAGTTTGCAGTTCTTGATTCGGAATTGGCATTGGTTGTACAGGTTCCATCTTCTTGGAAGCCTGCCCTTGAGGAGTCCTCAACACTGCAAATCTTTTTTGATTATTATGCTATGAATCAATCATTTTCAAAAGAGGTTTGTTTCTGTTTGTTCCCTTTGATGGGAGAGTCAATGCCCTCTAAGGAATCTTAACTTGATACATTATTTTGTTTTTCTAGGAATTAATGAATTATATTCACTGTTAATGTAAAGAACCATTTCAACCCAAAACCTTAAGGTGTTGGGTGAAAGCCTTTTTAATGGTTTATATTATTCTCTAACACACCCCTCGCACAAGAGCCCTTTGGACTTGAAGTGTGGATATTGCACAGGCTCAATTTTTTGGTTTACCTTGTGCTTATTTTAATTCCACTCGAAAGTGGGGGCGGTGAGGATCGAACTCGTGACTTTGACTTTATGGTCATTGAAGCTTTTTTTTTTTTTTGGAAAAAAAAAAAAACCATGTAAAGAACCATCTCAACCCAAAACCTTAAGGTGTTGGGTTAGGTCTTTCTTAATGGTTTATATACTTCTTTAACAATTAATAACTTGAGTCATTTCTTCTTCTTTTATGGTACAGAAAGAAATATTATTATAGATCTTGGGACCTTTCTTGTTGCATATGTTAACTTGATAAAATGTAATAGAATGGTGTCATTGTGAAAATGTTCCCAAGGGAATGTCATTTTCGCTTCTTTCAGCTGCATGATTATATTTATTTTAATCGACCCTATCTGGCCTTATAGAATTGCAAACTTTTAGTTACAAATTATTCTGAATCATGTTGTGAGGGACCAACTCTGCTAAGAGCTTATGCTTATATGTGAAGGTTTTTGAGTGCTTTTGTCTTTAACACACCCCCTCATGTTCATTGCTTTTATGTCTTTAACACACCCCCTCATGTTCATTGCTTTTTTTCCCTCAACCTAAGCAATATAATCTATCAGCCGTTATCTTCTGATAGGATCTGAGTAGAGA
This sequence comes from Gastrolobium villosum, assembly GCA_032173675.1. Lineage (NCBI taxonomy): Eukaryota > Viridiplantae > Streptophyta > Magnoliopsida > Fabales > Fabaceae > Gastrolobium > Gastrolobium villosum. Next base: position 16,831 of record JAVKPL010011354.1, on the reverse strand, counting down.
TTGAACAAGAATTGATAGAAACTTGTATATTATATTGAACATTACTGATATCAGTGGGATATCAGCAAATGGTATGCATAAATTACAAGATAACAGAAGGAAAATGAAAGAAAAAAAGATAATCCCAGAGCATTCAAGAGGCTCTGGACTCTCCCACAAACTATCCAATACAATTCTCCTCCCCCCTCCTTTCCCTCTCTCCCCTCTTACCCCCCTTCTCCCACTAAGGCTGTTGTAACAGCCTTTCCCGCCAAATACCACCAAATGTTAGTCACATGGCTTTGGCTTGCTTACGATATTTCTCTATGGCCCCACCTAGCATACACCCTAGTGATGGGGTGTCTCCTATCAGCTTCCTTACCAAGGTCCCTATGTTGTAGCTACCTTCTTTTCTGTTAAAGGAGTTGATTTTTTCTTTCCAAAATTGTAAAATGAACACGCATGCAGAGTGATGTTCATATTGCATTGGTGTCTGTTGCCATGGTGATTTCCTTTATTTTGTTTCTGTTTGTCATACCTAAAAATTGTTATTACTGCTTTTAATACTATTTCATGGTTTGTTATCCTCTAAGCATATAACTGTTATATGTCTGTAGTCTTGTTTAATGTTAAGACTCTTGTTGACTTGCTGGTATACGTTGTTCCTTACTCAGCTTACTGAACTCGTGAGTATGATATTATTTGATCATTGAATATAATATTTGAGTTTTGTCCTTTTATTTTATATCTTGCCCAATTACTTTCTGAACATAAATATAAATGAATGTGAGCATCTGTAAAATGTAAAGTTTATTTGCTCTGGATCTTTTGATTTCGGAGTTCTAATCATGATGGGAATCCATTTTATCTCAGTATGAAAAGAAATGTTTTTGATGCATTTTGTCTGTTTCCCAACTTCTAATTGGTGATCTATTAGGTTGTCTCACCTCTATTTATTATTGCTTTTTCACTTTATTTATCATTATCTTTTGTAGGCATTGGAGTGCTTGTTGCGTCTTGCTTCTACTAGACGATCTTTGTTTTCCAATGATTCTGCTCGATTGAAGTTTTTGTCTCACTTAATGCAGGGCACCAAAGAAGTTTTGCAAACTGGAATAGGTAAACTGGATCATACTTATTTTTTCTTTAATCGTAGTGTGTGTGTAGCAGTCTAAATTAATGTTCTTGGAGCATTGTCTAATTTGTCTGCAGGCATTGGCGTTTTGTCTTTGCTATTAAGATCTTGAAAGATAGTGTTGAATAACAAGGAAACAAGAAATATATGTTGAAATCCGTGACTCATAAATAGAATAACACATGTTCTATTATATAGACTGACTATAACAATTACAGAACAATAATTCAATGATCCTGTCCAAAGTGCCTAATGATCCTAGCTGGCCTCTATTTATCCCTTGCTGGGCTTACTCCTTGGCTTTAACGGCTGCCACCCAACAACGTAACAAATATTCTCTTCTAACTGCCTATGTGCTGACTTAGTAAGTGCTAATGATCCCCTACCTTTTTCCAGTGTACACTGCTAGGATCCCATATTGCCCTTTCACACTAGTTCCATCATTTTGCAAAACAGAATAAGTTTCTATATATGTCTTCACATCATCTACCCTAATTTTCACCCAGCACCCAAGCACACCCGATTTGTTTGTTTAAGGAAAATTTTCATGGTGTATTAGCGTTGTATTTGCCCACCGAATTGTCTAACCTCAGCTAGTATACCTTCTTTTAGCCTTGCTCCTGTATGCTCCTCCACAACAGGACCATCGATTCCCACGGGCTTGAGTTTATCAACTATTTTACTTTTCTCCCTCAAGACAAAGGGAGTACAATTGCTATACAATTCTGCTTCCTTTTCAACTCTGATAGCAAACTCAATTGCTCTATTGCTGTGAATATTAATTATCCAGCAATACATTAACAGCTTGAACATTCAAGTGGAACTTCTTTGAGAATTGCATTTGCCTCCTTGTATAAATTTTGGACGAATCAACCGTTATTGCCTTCAAAATAAGGTGGTTTTGCTAATTGAAATCATTGCCTTCAAAATAAGAAGGTTCTGCAAATTGAAGGCCTCATTGACTGTAGAATTCCGTAGGACAATCTTCTCAAGAAGTTCAATCAATCACGAGGCATAGTAGTTGTCATCTAAGCCTTTATCACTGTAGGAGCATGGTCCTGCTTGTTTTTTCAAGCAGCACAATAGATACAACTTGGTCAATAAGTTGCCTTCTACAAGTATTAGCAGGATTAAGAACTTTAGCCCTCGAGTGTAGCGTCCATCCTCTCAACAACATATCTTGCCCTATTATTTGCATTTGTGATATTGGGAATGCGTTCAGGGTTGGATTGATAGACCTCCTCATATTGGGTGAGGGAACAAATGGCGTGACCATCCCCGAACGAACCGTACACAATAATGGACTTTCCTTTTCGCTCTATGAAATGATTCATATTTATCGTAGGGAACTCACTGGATTTCAATCTCTGAAACTAAACTTACAAGTGAAAAGTATTGAATGTAAAAGAATACGTTGTGTATATTGAATGAATGTGTAAATTACAATATAAGTGCTCTCTATTTATAGAGACTAGGAAAAACTAATGGGCTGAGTTTACATGATGTGGGACTATATACTGAACAACTATACGATGTGGGACTATATACAAAACAACTATTCTAATACTCCCCCTCAAGCTGGAGCATATATATTGTAAGCACCCAGCTTGCCACAAATATATTCAACCCGAGGTCCCCTAAGAGCTTTAGTGAAGACATCCGCGAGTTGATCACTGGAGTTGACAAATGCCATCTTGATTTCTCCTGACTGAATCTTTTCTTGAATGAAGTGACAATCGATCTCTATATGTTTGGTTCTCTCATGAAATACAGGATTAGAGGATATATGGAGTGCAGCTTGATTGTCACAGATGAGAGTCATGGGTTGTTTCTGTTCACAAAGATGGAGCTCCCGAATTAACTGCTTCAACCAGATTAGCTCACAAGTAGCTACTCCCATTGCACGATATTCGGCCTCTGCACTAGATCGGGCAACATCAGTTTGTTTCTTACTTTTCCAAGAAATCAGGTTTCCTCCAAAGAAAACATAATAGCCTGAAGTAGAGCGCCTATCCGAGGGTGATCCTGCCCAATCGGCATCTGAATAACCACAAATTTCTGTATTTCCCTGATTTGAATATAATAAACCTTTCCCTAGTGCTCCTTTGATGTAACGAAGGATCCTAATAGCAGCATCCCAATGAGAATCACACGGAGAATCAAGAAACTGATTAGCGACACTAACAACAAAAGAAATGTCCGGTCTAGTTACAGTGAGATAATTGAGCTTCCCAATCAACCTTCGATAACGTCCAGGATCAAATAATGGCTCCCCCTGTCCGGGCAATAACTTGACATTGGGATCCATGGGTGTATCAACTGATTTACATCCTAACATACCTGTTTCTTCTAGGATATTCAAGGCATACTTCCTTTGACAGATAGAAATGCCCTTTCTAGATTGTGCCACCTCAATTCCCAAGAAGTAACACAGCTTCCCAAGGTCCTTTGTTTGAAATTGACTGAATAAATGCTGTTTTAACTGACGAATTCTTGTAGTTGTTAGAATCCTTTAGTTTGGAAGATGTAATGGCCCCAATATTAGTAGAGATGATTCCTGAGGAAGTTTTGACAGGAGGACAAGGAGAGTTAACCTCCGAGAGATTAGGGGACGCTGCTGCCATGTATAAAAGCCATAAACGAAGGCAAACGATATCCAATCAAGGAGAATCACGCGTCTAAAGTGAGACCCACAAAGAACCAAGCACAGATCCGGAAAGGGGAGGAGAAGGCGAGCTGCTCTGTCCAAGACTGGTCGGAAAAAGCCGGTAGAAGGTGGCGCGTGAAGCCCACGCGCAGAGGACAGGAACGACGCGTGAGGGCGCGTTGCAACTCCGATGGTGGCCGGACTTCCACAGAGGTGGTCGCCGGGAAGAGAGGGTGCTGATCGCGTTCTGACCTGACTGAAAACTCGCCGAAAAAGTGCTCTGGCGGCCTGAACAGTGGCGGACGGTGGCTGACGGTGGTTCCGGTGACTGTTGGAGGTGTGGACACGTGCAGAAGATGCTTGGAGAGGACATACAGTCCTTTATGGCTTGCTGGAAGGACGCACGACAAAGAAAAGATGACTCCTAAACAGTGGGCTTAGGTTTTAAAGCGAAAGACAAGGTTTTTAAGCGGAAGCGAGGGTTCCCAGAACGAAATAGCTCTGATACCAACTTGAATGTAAAAGAATACGTTGTGTATATTGAATGAATGTGTAAATTACAATATAAGAGCTCTCTATTTATAGAGACTAGGAAAAACTAATGGGCTGAGTTTACATGATGTGGGACTATATACTGAACAACTATACGATGTGTGACTATATACAAAACAACTATTCTAACAGTGATATTGGGAATGCGTTCAGGGTTGGATTGATAGACCTACCTCATATTGGGTGAGGGAACAAATGGCGTGACCATCCCCAAACGAGCCGTACACAATAATGGACTTTCCTTTTCGCTCTATGAAATGATTCATATTTATCATAGGGAACTCACTGGATTTCAATCTCTGAAACTAAACTTACAAGTGAAAAGTATTTGCATAACATTCTCTCTGATCTGAAAAACTTGCAAGCTGGGTTCCTATTCATTGTCGAATGCAGATGAAAATCGAGTTAGGTTCAACCCGGATTGGCAATTGCAAAAATTGACCGGATGAGTTACAGTTGTTGTGGTCGAGTGAGCCCTAACCGCTGTGGAACATGCAAGCTCAAGAGTCCATCAAAATAAGATTTTTATCACTTATGTCAATCATGGGCATAGCCTCGAGAGACCTTTTCCAGCTCAACCTATTGTTTTCCTAATTTGCCATTCATTTTTGTGTTCACTGTTGAAACACTAAGCATGGTGAGGAGACACCCTCATTAAGGATTCGAGCAGCTGTACCAAGGTAGGATCATATTCATATTTTTTTTTACCTTCTCTAAATCCAACTAGTAAGGGCTGGAAGTGATTTTAAATGATTTCTTGGTTTCTCCCGTTCTTGATAAAGCCTATGCTGCCTTGTTCTTCTGTCCAGGCTTATTTGTAAATTCAAATTGGTCCGTCATTAGCTTGGAGGACTAATAGTGTTGATTGGTTCTGGTGATGTGTTGGTGCTGCAGGTGCTCCAGGCTTCTCTGGTCCGTATAAGCCTTGGCTGGCCTTTCTAGAAGGTAGTTCCTCCAATGTTGAACTGCCAATACTAATACCATTATTTCCTTCTCTTAAACTAGTCACATGGTTTGGAGCAAGAGTCTTACTATAAAATATGCTGTGGGTTGTTTGTCTTGCATTAAAACTGTACCCAGGCCTTAACCAAAGGCATCACACTCTATGACAAACTCTTTAGTAAAATTGGGTATGGCAAACATTAGAAATAAGTAAGTAGCTTCAGATCATCAAAGGCCTCTTTAAGCTTCTTCACTCCACCAAAAACCTTCCGTCTTGGTTAATTCTGAAAACAGTTGGGCTATCTTCTTGTTGTCTTTGATAAATTGCCTGAAGTAGTAACCGGTTTTGCCTAGGGACTCTTTCTCTCTCTCCCCCTCCTTCCAGTGACATATTCTGGAGTCGGTCAATCACGGACTGCTTGGATTTTGGAAGGATCCATGGCCACTCTCGCATAGGTGATCATATTGCCTAGATAATCAGCAGAGTGGTGACCAAAATTGCATTTCTTTTTGTTGGCAAATAGATGGTTTTCTTGCAACAAATACAACCGATACCCAAGTGATCTAGATGTTGTATCCAGGTGGGGATAGAAACCAGTTTGTCATAAAAGACACCATGATATTATGGTTCAGCCAAGGCCAAAATGGTTTTTATGGTAGATTGAATAGTGGAAGAAGCGTTCATGAGGCCAAATGACATGACTAAATACTTTTAATGCCCATTATGTGTGTTAAAAATAGGTTTATGAGTGTCCCCACCCCGGACCCTTATTAGAGAAATAACTAGCTATATATAACTCATCCAACAATTCACTTATGGTGGGGATAAGGTATTTGTTCGACTTTGTTTCTTTGTTTGAAGTTTGACAGTCCATGCACATTCACCAAATTCTATCCTTCTTTTTAACCAAAATCATTGGACTTGATCTTAGAAAAAGCATTGGGCTTGAGAAAAAGCTATTACAATGCTTAATGATCCCTTGCAACATCTCATTAACTTGTCTCTCTATCTCATCCTTGTGATGATAAGCATCGCGGTGTGGGCTTACACAAACTGGGCCTGAACTTGGCTGAAGACTAAAGTGTGATTGCATGATCTTTGCCTCTATTGGAGTAGGGGTGGAAGGTCTCTTGGTTTGGCAGTATTGTTGTAAAAAGGTCTCTAACTGCTCTATTTGGTCCGAATTTTACCATGCGGATTCAGCTGAAGGTTAGATAGAACTTGGACTCTCCTTTGGACTTTCTTCACCGGACTCATCCATCCCTTGTAATAAACTTTGTAGCTCTATACCTGGACATGTTTTATGCACCTGATAACCTTTAATGACAATCTCGCATCCCTGGTCTACATATTGCATGGTTTTCTTTTTCCAATCTCACCTCACCTTTCTAGGGTTCTCTAACCATTCTATTTGCAAATTAAATCGTTACCACCTAAGTTGGGGCTACCCAATTCCAAGGTCTATTCCAACACATCGCTCTTGAGATCGATGCTTGCTCCTGTCATCAAGGTTGACGTAGAACTCTTGGTTTTCTTTAACGATAGGTTTAGGTATGTCACAAACTTAGTATTGATGAAATTGTGGCTAGCCCCACTAGCTATGAGAAGGAGTATGGAAAATCCTCTTACACTCCCTTCCAACTTCATTATGCTGGACTGAGAAGCATCCTTGGATGACAAACGGTTATAATCTACCCAATGGCAAACCAGTTTCTTTGTTTTCAACTCCTTAGATACTTCCATTGCAAGAAAATTCCCAAAAGAACTCCCTAGATTTTCATCCTCCCAAACAAGAAGCTTGTGTTTGTCATGATGTTGGTAGGTTGGACTATAATGCTGCCCGCACTTGAAACAGACCCCCTTAGCCTTCCGTTCCTTTAGCCTATAGTAAGTTATATTGCGCACTTTGTGCTTTGCTGCACTTGAATTCCTTTACCTTGCCTTTGATGGCCTATTAGAATGATTTGGCTGTTGTACCTGTGGTCTGTGTTGTTTTGAGTGTGAATTTTGAATTTTCTTGGCTTCAACTATCCTTTGAATTGAAGCTTGTTAAGATTTTCCTTTGACTACCTCGTTGATCTTTTCCATCTGCAAGTGGGTTTAACAAGCCCATGAAATCCTAATTTTCTGAGTCAAACTTTGACCCAAGCTCTTAAATTTTAGGGGAATATAAAAGGGGAAGCATTGATAGTACTCGTTGATTGTTGAGCCTCCAATAATTTCATTGATAGTACTGATGCTAGTTGTGGTAGAAACTCCGAGGTACTATGTTGATATTGTGGATGGCCATCGAATTCAATGCCAATGAGTATGTTGGCAAGTCCCAGTTTTGCTACAAGGACTGCACATGAAACAAAATCTGTTCTATTTGACTTGGGTGCAGCATATGTGGTTTTAGGTCTTGAATGGTTGAGAATCCTTGGAGAGATTAAGGCAAACTTCAAGGAGCTAACTATAAAATTTGATAAAAAGGTATAGAGGTTATCCTAAAGGGGGAATCTTCATTGTTACGTATTTTGGCATGTTTCAAAGCTATTAAGTAAGCAGATGGCAATGGATTTTATGTTGAGCAAATATCAAAACCGAATATAGCAATTGAGTAGGCAACAAATTGGAATGAACTTGAGGAGCCCTTCCAAGAGATTTATTTCGTACTCCATAGTGGTTACCTCCTGCTAGGAAACAAGATCATGAAATCACAAGGCAGGGGAGAGGTGACAAACATTTGGCCATCCATGTATCCTTAATATTAAAAAAAAAAATGAAATTGAGAAATTAATAAATGAGATGCCATCTTCTGGTGTAATTCAACGAAGCATCAACCCTTATTTAGCGCTATTATATTTGTTAAGAAGAAGGATGAAGGATGGATACGATGCATGGATTATAGAATTCTAAATAAGTTGATTATTTTGTACAAATTTCGCATTCTAGCTATTGAGGAGCTTTTGGATGAATGAGGTGGTTACCACATTTTATAAACTGGATTTAAAATGAGTTATCACCAAATGAAAGGAGAGTGATATCTCAAAGATAGCACTTTTGGATTCATTAGGGGTACTATGAATACTTAGTTATGTCTTTTGGATGAAGCAGTGCACCTTGAACCTTTCAGGCTATTATGAATGACATATTGAAGCCATTTCTCATAAAATTCGCATTGATGGGTGACCTCCTATAGTAAGGGTATACACTAGGAAGAGGTATAAACAACTTGAAGGAATGAGAAATGCAGCTAGCACATTCACACTAGGTTTGCAGTTAAATATATGAAGTTATGTTGCTTCAATTATGTTTGCAATTAGATATTCCTAAAATATACTTTAACAATAACATAGGGTAAGAAATCCTTCTTAGTAAAAGAACAAAACAGAAAACAACAAAGAAAAATTGGAAAATAATAGAACAATTGCCTAGTCACTCTACATGTGTCAGGGAAACCTGATTAAAATTGCGATGGGGTATACATCTAGCAGAATTTATTTACCTAAACTTATCCTAGAAAAGTGTTCCATCGAATATACGAAAGAGATACACATTGTCACAAAAATTTCCCACTTTATATCCACTAAAACTATTAAATTAATCAGGAAAAAATAGTTTAAGGACATGGGACATACCTAACATGCACAAAAAATGCGAAATAAGGATTTCCATAAAAGAAACTGCAAATCAATGTGAGAACATATGTGGAATTGATTCTGAACTGGAACCATACTTAAGCAAATATTAGGGGAATGAGACACATGTAGCCTATGAACTTGCAACATGTCATTAGTATTTATCTTTAAGCATTGCAATCCAAAAAAGAGTTTTATTGCTGCGAAATTTCACAGTCATTCCCTATATCTATAGATTTGGATCACTGCTAAATTTTGCACTCAATGTATATAAATGTAGACGGTAGTTGATGCTATAGTTTCTTTGCAAAGCAGGTCTTTCTGATCATGATAACTATCATGCATTTTGTCGTCTTCTCGGCCGCTTTAAAGTAAATTATCAGGTGAGTCATATAGTCTCGGGTTCTTTGTGCATCTTTCGTAATCTGTATTCATGTTTCATTCAATTTTAGACAATTTTTTTTTTTCTTGGATCACCACTTTACTATTTGCTTAGGGTTAGAGTTGAGAAAATAGATTATCTAGTGCAAGAATTTTGAACTACATTGGGAGTGAGGGCAAGAATTTTGAGTTTGATATGATTGGTAGTTGGAGTGAAAGAGAACCTGCGGTTTGTAAAGTATATTCTCGGATATACCCAAACAACAAGTTGAGTAATTAGGAACGCTAAAGTGAGAACAAAGATGACGCGGAAGCCTTAAAGAATCCTACCCTTATGAAGATAATCAATTATTTTGAAAAGGATGCAAACTCCCATCCCGATTACACATTACAGAATGTACCTTTGTTTTATAAGGGTCTACTTGTCTTATGACAACATTTGCCCTTATTCCCAAGCTGCTATAGGACTATCATGCTCCACAATCGGAGGGCGCGTAGGCATTTTTCACACTTTTAAAAGGATGTCGCAGTCTGTTTTCTCATTAGGAATGATGGGGACAATGGCTGAGTATGTAGTTTTGTATCATGTGTCAACGTAGCAAATACAAAGTGTACAAAACTAGTTATACCCAAAAACTTAAGCCGTTGGGTGAGGCTATATTAATGACTTTATATTTCTCTGACATGCCCCCTCACACGAAAACCCATTAAGAATGAAGGTGGATAATGCATCAAGTGCAACCTACCTTTGCTAGGAAATTTCACAATATTTAATTATTTTTATTAATAGAATGGGGGGCGGTGAGAATCAAACTCGTCACCACTTGGTCACTGTGGCTTTGATACCATGTAAAGAATCAATTCAACCCAAAAACTTAAGTTGTTGGGTGAGGTTATATTAATGGCTTTATATTTCTGTAACACAAAGCTTCCTCTCTAAGCATGGATTTCTTGGTGGGATTGCCTAAGTTTTAGGGTTTTGATACGATTTTGATAAAGTGGTGAATACATTGAGCAAGTACCCCCATTTCATAATGGTTAAGCCTCTCTATTCAGTTTGTAGCATTGTGGAGGTTTTCACTTGCGAATTGTATTCCTATGTCCATATTTACCGATAGAGATCCCACCTTAATCACTGGTTTTTGGAATGAGTTGTTTCAATTTAGGGAACTTCTCTCAAGTTCAGCACTGCTTGCCACACAACCATGGATAGCTAGACAGAGGTGCTTAAGGGGACCCTTGAAATGTATCTTTGTTGCTTTTGTTCAAAGAAATGACACGTATGGGAGAATTACCTTTTGTGGGCTGAATATGGGTTCAACACTAGCTTCCACGCATTATCACAATGAACCCCTTTTGAAGTGGTGTATGGTAAGTGTCAATAGAATTGATGGGCAGAATATGTGACATTATTTGTGCGGATTTGTAACTGTGTAACTGCAGAATATTTGGCATTATTTGTGCTGTGTAATTGCACAATATTTGACATTATTTGTGCAGATTTGTAACTGTGTAACTGCAGAATATTTGGTTTTATTTGTGCAGATTTGTAACTATGTAACTATTATTGTGTAATTATATCCTTAATTAATTAGCTGTAGGTTACTATGTATTTGTATCATACTATTTAAATGAGAATTCTCCAAAGGAGAACACACAGTTTTTATCCCAATTTCTCTGAGTTTGACATGGTATCAGTCTAGGTTTCGTTCCTAAGTTCCCAGTTTTTCGCTGTGCTCACAGTCTCTAAGTTCCCAGTTCTAGTCTTTTGCGCGTACTGTTCACGTCGCGGTTCTTGTTTTTTTCCCTCCCGCAATTTTTTTTTTCAGCATCATGTCTAATGAAAAAAAATATTATGTTCTTTTTGTTCGTCTTAATGGAAAGAACTACTCCACCTGGGCATTCCAGTTTCAGATCTTTGTCAAAGGCAAGGAGCTTTGGGGTCATGTTGACAGAACTAATTCTGCTCTAGACAAAACTACGCACCAAGTGGCACATGCCCAATGGGAGGCCAAAGATGCACAGGTAATGACTTGGATCATAGGCTCTATTGAGCCTAGTATTGTCCTCAATCTCAGACCCTTCACAACGGCAGCAAAGATGTGGGACTATTTGAAGAAAATTTATAACCAAACAAACACTGCTCGCAGGTTCCAGCTTGAACATGAAATTTCTCTTTTTCAACAGGATAGTCTCTCAATTTCTGAATTCTATTCTCATTTCATGAATCTTTGGGCTGAATACACTGACATTGTTTATAAAGATTTGTCGACTGAAGGACATACTGCAGTCCAAAATGTTCATGACACCACAAAACGAGATCAATTTCTTATGAAATTGAGAACTACTTTTGAGGGCATTCGCACCAACCTAATGAACAGGGCTCCTGTTCCCTCCTTGGATGAATGTCTAAATGAATTGCTTCGTGAAGAACAACGTCTCCTTACTCAGACAAACATGGAACACCAGAAATCTGCCTCCCTTCCTGTAGCGTATGCAGTACAAGGCAAACCTCGAGGTCGAGACATAAGTACTGTCCAATGTTTCTGCTGCAAAGGCCACGGACATTTTGCTTCAAACTGTCCTAAAAAGTTCTGTAATTACTGCAAAAAAGAAGGTCACATCATCAAAGAATGTCAAATCAGACCACCACGGAGAAATGCAACAGCCTTCACTGCCACTGTTGGCTCTTCTACTACTCCTGTTTCTGTGGATCAGAATCCGCCTGTTTCTGTGCCAACTTTAACCCCTGAAATGGTTCAACAAATGATTGTTTCTGCATTTTCTGCTTTGGGTCTTTCAGGTAAAGTTTCTTTATCTAGCTCTCCTTGGTACTTTGACTCTGGCGCATCCAATCATATGACCAACAATGTTGCTTCTCTTACCAATGTTACAAATTACTCTGGTAATTTGCAAATACACACTGCAGATGGAAACAATTTACCTATCACAGCAATTGGTGATATTTCTTCCTCTCTTACCAATGTTTATGTTTCCCCTGATCTTACCAGTAACCTTATTTCAGTTGGTCAATTAGTTGACAGTGATTGCAAAGTTGAATTCTCAAAGTCTGGTTGTCATGTGCAAGATCACACTCAGGGAAGGTGATCGCAAAGGGGCTTAAAGTTGGACGTCTTTTTCCTCTTTATTCATTGTTGTCACCATGTTCTTTTTTGCCTTTTATTTATTGTAATTCTGCAACTGTTAATTTTCAATTATGGCATAAGCATCTTGGTCACCCAAATTCCAATGTACTTCATGCCTTAATGAAATCTGGAGTTCTTGGCAATAAACATTCCCCATCTTTTAGTGCTGTTCAATTTGATTGCCATTCTTGTAAACTTGGTAAATGTAAATCAACCTTTAATATCTCATGCACATTATAAATATTTTATCACTTTTATTGACGACTATAGTCGTTTCACATGGGTCTATTTTTTGCGATCTAAAGCTGAAGCTTTCTCTGCATTCCAATTTTTTCATGCCTATGTTCAAACTCAGTTTTCATCAAAAATTAAAAATCTGCGATCTGACAATGGGGGGAATACACATCTCATTTGTTTCAAGAGTTCTTGCAGAAAAATGGTATATTATCTCAAAGGTCGTGTCCTTTCACACCCCAACAAAATGGGATAGCTGAAAGAAAAAACCGCCATCTTCTTGATGTTGTCCGTACCTTAATGTTGGACTCTTTAGTACCCTCCCGTTTTTGGTGTGAAGCTCTATCAACTGCTGTCCACCTTATTAATCGGCTGCCTTCTCCGGTCTTGCATAATGATTCCCCTTTCTTAAGGTTATTTAGTAAGCAACCCAATTATTCTACTCTTCGCACCTTTGGTTGTGTCTGTTATGTTCATTTTCAGCCACCAGAACGCACCAAACTCACAACTCAATCTGTTAAATGTGCTTTTCTTGGTTACTCAGCCCATCAAAAAGGTTTTATATGCTATGATCCTCACTTACATAGGATTCGGGTTTCTAGAAATGTCATCTTTCAAGAAGATACATACTTTTTTGCTACTCACCAAGACCCTCAATCTTCTACATCCAAATCTGTCTTGCCATTGTTTCCTAACAGGTTTGCAGAAACAAGCTCGTCCTCCTGTCATTGTCTACCAAAGACTTCCGCCTGTTCCACCAATTCAGCCTTCAAGGCCCCATTCTGATCATTCTCTGGCTGCTGATCCAGCGCATGCACTAGAACCAGCCCCTTTACGTCGCAGTACTCGCATTCGTAAACCACCGGAAAAGTATGGTTTTTCTGAATCTTTATCTTTGACAGCAACTTTAGCATCTATTCCTATTCCTATTCCTTCTTCATATAAACAGGCAATGGAGCATAAATGTTGGCAGGATGCTATAGAAACTGAACTTCTTGCACTAGAGGAAAATCAAACATGGGACATTGTTCCATGTCCTCCATCGGTTAAACCTTTTGGCAGTAAATTTGTATTCACTATAAAGTTGCGATCAGATGGATCCGTCGATCGATACAAGGCTAGATTGGTTGTTCTTGGAAATAAGCAAGAATTTGGCATAGACTATGACGAGACCTTTGCGCCGGTGGCCAAGATGACTACTGTGCGGACTATTATTACCATTGCTGCATCTGAATCTTAGCCAATTCACCAGCTAGATGTCAAAAATGCCTTCCTTCATGGTGACCTCAAAGAAGAAGTTTACATCAAACTTCCTACGGGTATGCCTTCACTATTACCTAATATTGTTTGTAAGTTAAAACGTTCTTTGTATGGATTAAAACAGGCACCAAGAGTGTGGTTTGAAAAGTTTAGCACAACATTACTTGGTTTTTCCTTCATCCAAAGTAGCTATGATCCATCTCTTTTTCTACAAAGGACCTTGATACAGACCAACAGCAATTAACAGGTATATAATGAAAAAGGCAAAGCCAAGTCCAATTTTATATACGAAATCCTATTAATGTACGTATCAAGTAAGGGAATGATAAGTCTCAAAGACAACTGTAATTGCTACTACATAGACAAATTGACTAACAATGCCAATTGAGCTCCTCTTTACAACAGAAATGCAAAGCAACAATGGAAATAAAAGTGCTGAATGAGAAAGATAATTGTGAAGCAGTTGGAGAGGCTCCACTCTCTCCCAAGGTGCCAATTCCACTTTCTAAATTGATGATATCCATTCCCTCTGCTTTTCCACGTTATATATCTGTCCCTCCTCCACGTTCTCTTGCGTTCCCCTCTTCTGTTGTAACCAACTTGCTGAGTCAGCAACAGCATTGTCAGCACTTGAATCCTTGCTATTTGGGCTTGGGCCAGCAGCCCAAATCCTTCTATATTTGTCCCTTTTGTACACCTTGTTGGGTTTAGAGTGGTTTGTATCAATACTCCCCCCCAATTTAAGCACCTTGTCCTCAAGGTGGAAGTGAGGGAATTGTCTATTGATGACATCAAAGGATACCCAAGTATTTTCGAAATCAGGTAATTGATGCCACTTGAGAAGAACCTGGAGATCACCCCTGTTGTTAGTTCGCCATTGGACCACTTGTTCCGGTTCCACCAGCAGTTCCCAATTTTCGGACAGCATTGGGGGTAGTGGTTGGGCATTTGCCATTGGGGTGGTAGCCTTCTTAAGTAAGGAGACGTGAAAAACCGGGTGGACTTGGCAGGAGCTAGGTAGTTGAAGCTTGTATGCAGTTTCCCCAAACTTCTCCAAAACCACAAAAGGGCCATAAAACCTAGGACTCAATTTCTCATTAACACGTCGAGCGATGGTTTTAAGTCTATAAGGTTGCAACCTTAAGTAAACCAAGTCTCCAGGGGCAAATTGGACATCCCTTCTATGCTGGTTAGCATGCCTTGTCATACGATCTTGGGCTTGGATCAGATTATTCTTCAAATCTAACAAAATCTGATCTCGGAAGGCTAGGGAATGAGAGGGGGCATCCACTGCAGAAGTAAAATTTTCACCCTTAAGAAGATGGGGAGGGTCTCGGCCATATAATGCCCTAAAAGGAGTCATTCCTGTAGCATCCTTATAGGTAGTGTTGTACCAAAACTCGGCCCAAGGCACCCATTTGAGCCACTGTTTTGGCTTTGGGTTGCAAAAGCAACGCAGATAGACTTCAAGGCACCTATTCACCACTTCGGTTTGACCTTGCGGATGGTAAGCCGTGCTATAATGTAGTTTAGTACCTGCGTTTTTGAACAATTCCGTCCAAAAAGAGCTCATAAAGATTCTGTCCCGATCGGAGACAATTGTCGATGGGAAACCATGAAGCCTTACAATTTCTTTGATAAAGAGCTCTGCCACGTCCCTTGCTGTATATGGATGTTTGATAGGCAAAAAATGCGCATACTTAGTGAGGCGATCAACAACAACTAGGACTGTATCAAATCCCATAACCTTGGGTAAACCTCCTATAAAATCCATGGAGATATCATTCCACACCTTGTCGGGGATCGGCAAGGGCTGTATTAGTCCCGTGAGTTAAGTTTTGGGCTTTGTTTTGCTGACATACTACGCAGGCAGCAACATAATCTTTGACAGTTCTCTTCATTCCTTCCCAATAAACCAATCCCGCCAGCCTCTTATAAGTTCTAAAGTACCCAGAGTGTCCCCCAAAGCTGGAGTCATGGAACTCATAGAGTAAAATAGAGATAAACTTGGAACTTTTAGATAAGACTAACCTATCGTTGTAATACAATCTGCCCCCCTTAGTTTGAACCCTTGGTGGGCCTCATTACCCACCAACAGGTCCTGTATGATCTGTCTCATCTTGTTGTCCTCATGTAATTCCAACTCTAGCTCCTCCAAAACTGGTAGCTGTAACTTGGTGATACTACACAACTGCATTTGTCGAGAGAGAGTGTCAGCAACAACGTTTTCCTTGCCAGGATAGTATTGGATCTCAAAATCGAATCCTAACAGCTTCACTGCCCAATTTTGTTGATCCTCATTTAACACTTTTTGGTCTGTAAGAAACTTCAGACTTTTCTGATAAGATTTGATGATAAAATGCCCGCCCATCAAGTAATGTTTCCACTTTTGCACTGCGAAAACAATAGCCATAAGTTCTTTTTCGTAGACGGACTTGCTTTGGGCCCTAGGGGAGAAACCTTGGCTCAAAAACGCAATAGGCCTACTATGTTGCATCAAGACAACACCAATCCCCTTGCTAGAGGCATCTGTAACAACTGTGAAAGGTTGAGAAAAGTCTGGTAAAGCTAGCACAGGTACATCACACATCTTACCCTTTAACAATTCAAAGTTGCGTTCTGCCTCAGCATTCCATTTGAACGCGTCTTTCTTAAGCAAGTCAGTTAAAGGCTTTGCAATCTTACCATAGTCTTGCACAAACCTTCTATAATACCCGGTAAGGCCCAAAAAACCTCTCAGGCCCTTCACATCCTTAGGTACTGGCCACCCTTTCATAGCTTGGACCTTTTTTGGATCAGCACTAACTCCCTCGGCTGAAATAATATGCCCCAAGTATTCCATATGACTTTACCAAAGCTGCATTTTTTTTGTTGCAAACCAGGGAATTGGACTTCAGTGCTTGGAACACTTGACGCAAATGCCCCAGGTGCTCC
>JAVKPL010011353.1:0-50084 GCA_032173675.1 Gastrolobium villosum | reverse complement strand
GGGCCTATGGTCATGGTCCTTAGGATACTAAGAGTACATTGGAGTATGTTGATGTAACAGGTAAGCTTCGTGTTCTCAGGGTTAATCCCTTGTTTGTTCCACCAAACTCCATGAGAGGTTGGTTTATGTGCATGGTATATTTTTGAAGAACAATTTATGCACTGATATATCTGATATCTTTGGAAATGGTTTGTGGCATAATGTGTTGGTATATAAGCGGTTGTGATAGTGTGTCCTACATGCAGGTGACATCCTTGGGTGTAGGGTATAGGGGGATCCTCATATATTTTAGTATTTGCAAACGTGCGTAATACACACTTGTCTCTGGCCAGTAGATAGTGATGTGATGTTGCACATATTACATGCTATATGTCCAGCATTATGCATTTTATTATTCTGTTGAACTTATTATAACTGTAAGTGAGCTTGGGGCGCAGTGATCCTTCAAGAACCCCAGTTTATTGAGATTTATCAAAATCTCACCACATTTTGGAAACATTTTTTAGGTGCTGAGATTATTGATATTGATGCATCTTAAGGCAAGAGCCCGATGTAAAGATTAAAGCATGACACGAGACATACATTGCTATATTTGATATTCATCCGGGACATTATTATTATTCATCATATTGTGTATGCTTGTATTTGTGAAGAGCATAGAGAGTATCTATGCCATTTTGATGAGCCTGCGTACATGTATAGATGAAAATTCATAGGTTTATGAGATTTATGTATTTATATTCATTAAGATCAACAGATGTAATGTTGTATTGATCATGTTGGTTGTCATTTTTTAATATTATGTGTATGTGAGATAGCTTAAACAACGAGTTGCTAGGTGTCACAATTTATGCATGTAATCGTTGTTTAAATCTCTTAAGATATGATGATTTAGGTGTCAAGAAAGGTACTAGATTTGAATCGCACACATGGTTGTCACTTGTTGCATGCTTAGGTAAGAACAACTAAGTACAAGTTGAAGTGATATGGGGCAAGGGGTTGAATGTTAAACCCTCAGCCTGAAGAGAAATATTCCATTTTGCCACTATCATAGAATATCCGGATAGTGGTGATATAATACCCAATATCCGGATATTCCATATCCGGATATTCTGGGCAAACAGAAGAAAAAGTAAATGTTTAAAAAGAAATTCTTGTAGACCTTATGTAATTTAAATATGGAAGGCTTAAATCCATCTTTATGGAGTGTGGTGCCTTAATAAATGTTAAGGAAAATGAGAGTGTCTAAAATAAATAATTTATTGGTGATTGGATGTTCTAGTGGGACAGGATGCGGTGGAGAGCGTTTCTCTCATATTACATAGTTTAAGTACTGTAACATGTGCTTAGACTCTTAAGGGTATAAGACAATATTAACAGTATCTTTGCGTAGTCACTTAAGGGTGTTAATAGCACTATTCAAATTCTTTCTCTTCTTTCTTTATTTCTTAGGTAATAATCTCTTTCTTATTGATAAACCAACTTATCATGAAAAAACTCTCAATGACATGGGTTTTAGGACCGGTTCCCCAAAAACAATGGTCAATTATACAATCTAAAGTAGTGTTCTATAGAATCTATCATCTATTTATTCTTATGCAACTCAATCTAGCTTTGCGGGGTCATAACATCATTCTTGTTGTTTTGGATCATCTTCCATTTTATACTAAACTACCTTTAGGTATTCAAATTCTTTCTTTCTCTTTTAATTTTTAAGATATCTCTTCTTTTCTTTTGTCTATTCTCTATCTATTGTGGGGAAGAAATTTCATGAATTGGGCCTTATCTTCATAAGTTATAGAATAGGTCAATTAAGAATTCATTCTTACACTTCTAGTACGAGTGTACCAGGGTAGGCAGGCGCATAGGGTCAATATCCAAAAAAGGTTGCATGTGAATTCCTGCCTACTTACTTTGACTTCAATATCAGTGCGTGGTCTATTAGGAGCTGTTAAGTCATTTGTGGGTGGAAGATTTCGAATAGAAATGTTCAAGTCAAGACCAACAAGTACTGTTGATTCAACTATGTTGCTCCTCACTCTTCTCAACATAGTCGATTCGTCTTCAATCCTTAATTTTCCATACTGAATAACTAGAAAAAGAGGTTGCTAGGTGTGGTGTTGGCTCTAGGCTGGATGAAATAAGTCATCCCCATCCCTGACCTTGCAACTAAGCTCGGAGACCGGGTGTAACATCCCGTCTAATTAGGAACATATTTATTAAATTACAATTAGGAATGTGGTAGAATACGTATCTGCGGATTAAATAAAAAATGTGAAATTCTGCATGTGAAATTCTAGTTAGGAGTATAAGAATAAAGGATGCCACTAATTAAGAAATTATGTGAGTATTATTAAAAGTATGTGATTAATTTTATTACAAAGAATAAAATCTTAGTAAGTAATTAGAGGGTACATAAAAAAAATTATAAGGCTTGGGTTAATTCCTAAATAGGTGAATAATAGGACTTGTGTATTTTGGAACCCAATCCCATCTAAGGGCCTCGGCCCAAGGGATGTTGAAGAGGACCATAACCATCCCAAATTTTTTTCCTAACTTTAGACAACCCTCACTTGCCAAATAAAAAAAAAATCTGCATAGTGGTCAATAATTGGCCTAGGATCAACCTTTATCTACCCACCTGCTTCGCCACCTGTACGTCTGGGAGAGTGGGGAAATTCCAATTTGTTTATGTTGCTTGTCATCCTACCTTAAGTCAACCAACCTATACATGGCCCTAGCCTGCCCTTGGTCTACTTATCCGCCACCTCTTCCCCTTACGTGTGCCACTAGGAAAAAAATCCCATCCATTATTGTCTCCCTCACCACGTGCGTTTGGAGTGTAGAAAAAGGAACTAAAGGTGCTGACCCCAATCTCAGCTAAGCCTTTGTCCTATGAAAGTAACATGGTCAGCTTGCATGAAAATTGATTGGCCAAAAATCTCATTTCCCATACACTGTTTTACTTTGGTGCGCATAATAGGAGTGGAATGAGGAGATATTCTGGTCAATTGTTAGAAGCAATCAGTCCTAGCTTTCCTTGCATGTCTGTCACTTGCCCCTCATCCTTTCTTTGCATGAACGCCACTTGTGTTACCTTTGGACACTTGGGAAATCTGATTCCTTTGGTCCCATCATGCGCGTGTATAGAGTCAGAATTCTGACCTTGAATCTTTGAAACCAACAACAAGTCAGTTTTTCCCTCATTCCTCTCATCACATGCGCTTAGGGAGTCCCAAAAGTAGACTGATTGCTTGCTGCTGTGTATAAACTTTTTCAGCTTTAACTCAAACTAAATCAGCCTTCCATGCTTGCACCCATTAAGCCCTCACGAGTCAGCTTGCATGTGATTTGATTGGGCAAGAATCCCACCCTCTTCTTACACCACCTGTGCACATAGGAGGAGTCTCATGAGTTAAATTGCTAGTCACTTTCCTTCTTATACCACACATCTTATTTTCCCTCGTCCTCTCTATACCGCCAACCAGCTAAGGAAGAGACCTTAGATCAGAAAATCCCATCTCACCTCACCCCCACAACAGAATCATGAACGTCCAAAGGAAGAACATCAAGGCAAATCCTGTACCATCTTCCCTTCACCTTCGTTCCAAAATCTTAAGCCTAGGAGGAAGACCTCATCACTTTAACATACGTTTCTTTCCTATTCTTATCTGTCCAGTCGAGCAGCAGCACAAGGAGGTATTGTTTTCCTCACTTCCTTTTCCCTTCCACTCTGCATCCGGTTTTAATGTAGGTACATTTACATGCAGATTGAACTTGAGTTCTCATCCCCTATTCTCTCCCTTAGTGCGCACAATCCTACTAAGAAGGAGATGATTGGAACCCGAATTATTGCCTAGTTCCAGTGAAAATAATTGATAAGTCTTTGGTGGTTGTGTCTCTAAGCAATTAACCAACCATTTGGGTACATAGCAGAAGCCGTGAATCAAAATTAATAAATCAACACTTCTACTCGCCCTTGCTGTTTCAGTCTTAAGGTACGAAAGGAGAACCTATTATTATTATTTTTTTCCTTATTCTACCTGGTTGGCGACTTGATAACAGTTGGGAGGCATGCAATCACTAAATGAATTATGAATTCGGAAGAGAGCCTTTTAGTGCATTAGGACCGTTTCTTTGAACCAGAATAGTAAAGTAAACTTGCATGTGTTAAATCTATATGGACCGTATGTTTAAGGGTCTCCTGGCCGCACCTAGCTTTGAAGAGAAGAATATGTAATTGAAAATATTAAGTCACTAGTTAATAACATCAAGAAACGGAATTTGAATGCCAATGAAACTTTGGAAAATTTTCTATTAATAAGTTAGTAAAAAGAAGACTTGGAAGTCAGAATCAATTTTAAGGATTGTTGTGTTGCGAACTTGGAGTTATGCTGTCGTCAAAGGGATAGAAATTAATAGACGCCAAAATTCGTTAGTAACCTTGAAAACTGATTCTGTATGTTAAGGTAATGTTGGATTTTTATTGTTGACAAGTGGATTCTTTTGCATGTATGGAAAATTCTGGTTACGTCACTTGCTATCTATAGGTGAAACAAACTTTAAGTTGGAAAAATTAAAGTAGTGTGAAAATCATGAAATCCCTTTGGAATCAAGCTTTGTATGTGTTTTGGCCTTGTGGGCTGCATGCTGTATGCACCTTTGCGCACTCCAAACCGTGTAGGCAGTGTCATGTAAATGATTAGTTAGTAGTACCTGGTTGTTTTCCTAAACCTAATAGGTAATGTACTTACATGATAAATTAGTGGCCTCTTGTGGATGGTCATAAAAAAATCTGGGTACATGTATAAGGAATTTAAAGTCACGATACCTAATTAATTATGGGAGAAAAATTAAAGCAATCAAGTAAGGAGTTAATTTAGTATATGAAGCTTGGTATTTTAGTTAAAACTATTTGGCAGCATGGAAAGTACATTTGATGTATAGTAAATAATAAAATGTAGTTTTGAATTGGTAATTGATTAATTAGGTGCAAGGAATCCTACCCTCGGGAAACACTATGTGATGTATATGGTGCCATGGAATAAATTCTGATTGGATATGTATATATATCTATTTGTTTAGGTGCACAAGATCCTAGCTCATTGGACTGCTTGATTGATATTTGGCTGTCTGATTGGTGATGTTATGATAAAAGAATGTTAAAGATTTGAGGTAAGTGTCAGGCGATATTACCTAATGTGACTACTGACTACTGGTATAAAATTGTGACATGATGCTCCATATTCCGTAAAAGTATTATGTTCCATTATGATAAAGGGAAACTGCCGAAAATGTGCCGTGATGGCTATATGATTATGAGGTAAAGACGTTATGTGGCAGCATAACGCTTATGAAAAGTATATGTGCCGTGATGGCTATATGAAAGGTATATAAGCATGCACCTTACATCATACCGCATTTTTACGCTTTGTGTGTGAAAGCATAGCATGACATGCATATATCATGATCATATAGGCCCTGTTTTAGAATAGTTATGTACAGGACCATGTGTTTGAGCAAGCATCATATAGGCATCCCCAAGGTACCGGGGTATGGGACACTTGGCATCAGTCCGCATAGGCCCACAGTTGGAATCCACATGGAGCTCAGGTGCCAAGGGATATTTGATTCCACTGTGAAGTGCGCGCACGACGGTGCTAAAAGCGCAAAGGAAAGGCGTTATATACGCAATATATGAATATGATGAAAAGGAAAGGCGTTATATGCGCTATATATATATGAATATGATGAAAAGGAAAAAGGAAAAAGGAACAAGGATATGTTGAAGTGACTGTTTATGATTTTGTGCCTAGTTAATACTGTTATATTATTGGTTTTGTTGCCACACTACTGGGATTATTCTCACCCCTTTGGGGCTGCTATTTTCCAAAATGGCAGGAGGACGTAAAAGCACTTGAAGAAGTGAAGTTTGCTGTTGCTTGCTGATGCATGGACTTTTGCTGTTACTGTTGATTGTTGGATGACTGTAATGTTTAATATTTTGGTACTCTTGGATGACTGTAGACTTTATCATCTCTATTTTACCTTGAACCTTTATGAACAGCGGCTGTTTTGGAAAAATCAGAAAAACGTTTTGCAAAGAGAATTTTGAACGTTTAACTAAGTGCTGAATTTTTTTTCCAGTTTTACGATCACTTTACGTGTCAGGTTTCAAGGGGCAAACGAACTCCGATTTACTATTATTTTATATGCACGCGAAGCCCCGGGAATGTACTTTCAAACTGTGCAGGTTTCATCTTTATACGAAATTTGTACAAATTTTTATAAGCTTCGCCTTACAGCTTGTTCCAGAAAACGGACAGGATTCACAAGCGTTTTACGTGTCCTGTTCCGCGGGGCTATTCACCTCCGAATCGCGCATAATTTATATGTACGCGATGCCCCGGATGTCTAGTTTTTCAGAAGCTTGGAATATTTTTTATCGCATCTAAATTCGATTTTATACAGATTTTATAAGACAGCAAGCTTTTCGGAAAAGCGTAGAAAATTCAGCAAAGGGTTTTATCCATGAAATTTTCTATGTTCGATAAACAACCTCATTTTTCTCAAATTATTTTTATGAGGATCAAACCTGGATTTTTTTCAAGTTTCCAATTTAAATGTTGTTTGATAAAGTTTTTAATTAATTGAGTTCTTTACCGCTGCAACTCTAATACGATTTAGCAAACAACCCTCTTGGATGCATACAAGAGTGGATGTTACACCGGGACTATCCCTTTCTCTCTTTGGTCGAGTGGGAGACCTAATGCTTTTAGTACCCATTCCTTTCATTCTTTCAGAGACAGAGATAAAACTATTGAGAACTGGCTTGTTTGAGAGTTAGTTTTAGGAGGGAAAGGAAAGGAAAGGAAAGGAATGGTTTTATTAATCCCTTCCTTTGTTTGAGAGTTTCAAAAAATGGATGAAGGGAATTGGAGATTTTTCCAAATCCTCCAAAACCCTTCTCACCCTTAGAACTAAAGTTCCCCCAATTTGGAGGATTCGAGGGGGAAATATTGGAAATTACTTATTTACCTTTAGAATTAAAATATGAAAATTTCATAAATGTGAATCATTTTTAAATACACACTATTAGAAAAGTCTCAAATATCGACAAAATTTATTAATGGTGACGAAAGTTTTGACGAAATTCATATTGTGTAGAAAATAGACATGAATTTTTTTTCGTTGCAACTAAAGACAAAATTAGAGACGGAACAAGATTTGGTCATAATCAATCATATAAATTTTTTTCGGAAAAAAAATTCACTCAACCTTAAAAGAATCTAAATTTCGTTAAAACACTCAACAAAAACATTTCGGTCAAAATTCTCAACAAAAAATATTTCCTTAAAAAATTTCGACGAAACACATTTCCATCGAAAATTTTCAACAAAACAAAATTCCCTCAAAATTTTTGAACGGAAAATATTTCCATACAGAATATAAATTTTATTGAAATTTTCGACGGCAACATTTTCGTCAAATTTTTAACGAAAAATATTTATATCAAAATTTTCAACGGAAGACATTTCAAACGTTAATCTTTGACAAAAAATATTTTCATAAATTTTTTTAACGAAAAGCATTTATGTAAAAAAATTCAACGAAATACTTTTTTGTCAATTCTTTACAGAATCTAAATCTCATCAAAATATTTCCCTCAAACTTTTTCACAAAAAAAACGTATCCGTCAAAATTTTCAACGAAAAATATTTCCATCAAAATCTTCAACTTATTATATTTCAATCACAAAAATTTGACGAAAAATATTTTATTAAAAAAATTTGACGAAAAAAAAAATCATCAAAACTCTTTACTGAATCTAAATCCCGTCGAAAGTTTTTCGTTGAAAAACATTTCCTTAAATCTTTTTTTGAATGAATAAATATACATTCTATCAAAAGTTTCAACAGAAATATTTCCCTTAAAATTGTTGACAAAAAAATGTCGTCGAAATTCTTTGACGAAAAACATTTCGTCGAAATTTTTTGACGAAAAACATTTCTTCAATATTTTTTACGGAAGCCTTTTTCCCGTCAACTTTCAATGGAATTTTTTTAGTGGAAAACATTTAAGAAATCATTTTTGTCAGAATTTTTGACGGAACGTCGAAAATTTCGACATAAATTTATTTATGCAAAATATATTGATGGATAAAAATTCTATCGCCTTTCGATGAAAAGTATTTTGATTGAAAAATACTTTTTCGACCGAGTTTTCGTCGTAGAAATTCCATCGAAAATATGTCCTTTTTTA
Organism: Gastrolobium villosum; assembly: GCA_032173675.1. Taxonomy (NCBI): domain Eukaryota; kingdom Viridiplantae; phylum Streptophyta; class Magnoliopsida; order Fabales; family Fabaceae; genus Gastrolobium; species Gastrolobium villosum. The sequence goes on along the minus strand of JAVKPL010011353.1, from coordinate 41,822 downwards.
ATAGTGTGAAAAGTACATAAATAATTTTGTTAGAAATTTTAAATTTAATTTTATTTGTAAAATATAATAATTATATTAATTTTTTAAAAGGGGAAAAATTATAAAAGTTTCTAATTAAACCTCAATTTTTTTCCTTACCATATTTTTAACTCCCAAACATGGGAAGAGAATACCCTTAATTTCCCTTCCTTCCCCTCATTCTCCTTTGTATCCCTTTTCTTTACTTCCCATCCAAACTCTCAAACAAAGCCTTATAGTCCGTGTTGGACCCCCAGACACTGAAAGCCTTGTGGAGCTTTATATGCCGGTCTGTTCAAGGAGCAGAACATGAGGGAAATTGACTATTGTGCAAAGATGAATTTGATTTTGAATCCATTACTATTGTTGAGTAAAGCGACTACGTTCCATTAAGAGCATATTCTATTAACATTAATCCTTAATGCACTGAAAGAAAGGGAGTCCCCCACCCTAACTAGGAGCTGAGCCTATAACCAACTAGCCTTTGTGATTTGATTGCTTATTCAAAGGCAGACTTAGACTCATTTTCTTCTATTCATCAGATTTTGAACTAACTCCGGCCTCGGCCATAGAGAAAAAAGTTAGTAGGTTGGTAGAGGAGGCCGACCATCAATACATTTATAGAGAGAATTACCCCTATTTGGGGCCATGGCTTCACGATGACAATATAGATATGGAGTTGAGTACGAATATATAATAATCATTTTGATGAGTTAGGGATGAGAAGCGATGCCTTTTATGATGTTATATGTCTTTGGGATTCTCTTTCTTTTTATTTGAATGTTTTCCCAAGAAATACCTATTCTATTATATTACACCTCATTTAGGGTTAGCGTTTACGATTATAGAAACAGAAAAGCAAAGAATGAGTGTAATTAGCAAATGAGATAACTGTGGAACAACTAATATGGAATGAAATTAACTTGACATGCAAGGAACTATTATAAATTAATATAGAATGAAAAAAGTTTATTCACTTTTTTACATGAAATTAATTATGAATTAAGATGATTAGCTTTCGCATTTATTTGATTAATTAGTTGTGTTTAGTACCATTTTGATATTAAGAAACCGGGAGCTCTCGGGATATTACAATTTCGTTATTGAATGTTTTCTTGAAAAATGTATTGAATTACATTGAATTTCCTCTCTTTTCCCTTCTAATTTTGATTCTGCTATTTAATCCCTGCATTGGATGTTATTTGATATTTTCTAATTTTGTTTTTGGGTTGGGAAAAGTTTGATATCTGTTTAAATTTGTTTTGGTTGAAATTCATCAAAAGGGATTCTTTTTATTGTTTCTTGCGAAAGAAGTAACACACAATTCACCCCCTCTTTGTGATTGTTTAGCCATCTTTTCTTTTCAATTTATTGGATGAATTACATTGTGCTTGTGTCTTCTCTAAAATTGATCTAAAAATTGGATATCATCAAATTAGGATTAGAGAAGGGGATGATTAAAAAATAGCTTTTAAAACTAAATATGGTTGTATGAATGGTTGGTTATGCCCTTTGGTTTAACCAATGCTCCTAGTACCTTCATGAGATTAATGAATCTTGTGTTAAGGGAATTTCTAGGAAAATTTGTTGTAGTTTATTTTGATGATATTTGATTTATAGAAAATCTTATGATGATCATCTTGCTCATTTGAGGTGTGTTTTAAAAGCTCTAAGGCATGAGAAGTTTATGCTAACATGGAAAAATATGTGTTATGTATGGACCATGTAGTTTTTATTGGTTTTGTTGTTAACTGAAAAGGAGTGCAGAGAAGGTGAAAGCTATTAAAGAGTGGCCAACTATTCCCAAAAATGTAAGATAGGTAAGAAGTGATGGCTTTTATAGCACCTCGTAATTCTAAATTATACAATTATATTATAAATATGGATTAAAGGGTAGGATTAGTGAAAATCCTAAAATTCGAAGTCAAAACACGAAAAAAGGGTAAAACGATAATTTGCCAAACACGTAGCCCTCGGAAAGGAAATTTGAGTGGAAGGTATCAAATGGGAAAACTAACCTTGGAAATGGATTCAAAACGAAAAATTGAGTTGTTAGGCAAGTTTATGGAAATTTGATGAATAGTGTTTTTTACCGGGTAAATATATTGCGGTACAGTTGCACCGTAAAGCTTGCCGAATGAATTTTGAGCTCTAGGTTTGGAAATAAGTTATAAATGGTACAAGGACTAAGATTTATGATTATGGATGAAATTTGATTAAAATTAGAGTTTTTGGGGAAACGTGCCCACAACGTGCATAATAGCTTAAAACCGTGATTTCACCGAACGACCAGAAAACACCGGATTCATCTGATCAAGGGTAATTAATGGACTTTTTGAATGTTAGATTTTTTATTTAATGGATAATTCATGAATTAAGTGGTGATTAATGGGTTAAATGAGTTGTTTAAGTGGTATTTCGTCTTATTAGAGCCTACATTGCAATCCAAGTCACTTAAGCATTTTTCCCTTGCACTTTCTCTCTCTTGGCAGCAGCTCCTCCACCGTGAAACAACACCCAAAATTTAGTTCTCCATGGAAAAGAATGGGAAGCTTCTTGATTCCTTGGTTTCACTCATTTCCACTCATCAAATCAAAAATTGTTGAACATCAAAGTTGTTCCTCTCCCTATTGTGAACATTTTTCATGTCATGAAGTCCTCCTAAAAGGTAGTGAGTGAGGAGATCATTTTTTGATGAGGGTGGCATTTTTGGAGAAATTCAAGAGCATTGGAGCTTGTTTTGCTTGGTTGTACACTTGAAACTCATCCTTAGGAGCCTTGTGACTTGATTGGTGGTGAGTTTTCTTGATTTTGATTAAGTTTTAATATGAGCATAAATTGAAACCTAAGCTATGTGTGCATGGATTGATATGGTTAGAGAGACCTCAAATTGAAAATATGTATAAGATAAAAGTGTCTTAGAATGATGTTTTATAGTGATTGAACTGATAAAATTTATTGGTGAAAAAGTTGATAACATACGAAAATTTTGAGTTGGGAATCCAAGACTTTGTGAAATGGATATGTTTTGGGATTGTATAATAGAGTTGTGGAGTATTTGTATGAGTTAATTATAGGATTGTATGATGTGTGGAAGTGTTTAAATGAATTAGAAATCCTTTGGTATGCATGCTTGTTGATTTCGGCCATTGAAGGGAAATAAGAAAAAGATGATGTAAAAATCATGTGATTTGTGTTGTGTGGTTATGAATTGTGTTTAAATGGGTTGTATATTGGTTTGATGTGTGTGGATTGGAAGTGGAACCATTGGATATGTCTAAGTGTAGAAAATGGTCTAAAGGAGGATAATTAGGGAAAATGGAGTTGAGGGGTAATTAAATGGAATTAAGGACTTGAAATGACGTTGTGGTAAGCTTAGGAAGCTAACAGAACCTTAAAATAAAATTAAGAACATGGTTTGGTATTTATAGGCCATTTGGCCAAACCTATGCATGTGGGGGGGGGTGTTGTTTGCATTTTGACTTGGTTGCACCATGGTGTTGATGATCCTTGTGTGATCATTGTAGGTTGCCTCCCACGGACGTGAACATGGAACGGTGAGCTTGGTGGGTTGCCCTTGGTCCTTGACCAAAAGGATTGTGGCATTTCTTGTTGGATCAAGCTCGGTGGTGTTTTGCTTTGGAGCTACCTAGAGAGGGAGCTTCCATCAGGTAATCCCTTGGTACTGGGGTTTGATCCCCGTATGTGCTCCACTATGCCCTTTGAGGGTAGTGGTTGGAGGTGTATGTTGGTAGTGTAGTATAACATGTTTATGCATTGTTGTATGTTTAGTGGTACATAGTATGTGCCGAGTCTCTAGCCAGTAGATAGTTTGCCTTTGGGCGTTACGGACTTCCACTGGATAGGTCTCCATAAGGGAGTTCCAGTTGACCTGGGGTCGTGATGTGTCATCCGGAGAGGAGCACACTAGGAAGTCTCGGGTGTATATGGATGGAGAGTGCCTTGGTTTATGTTCTGGGAACACTTCCTTGGATGAGAACCCGTAGGCTATATGCCGAGGCCAATAGGCTGGATGTTGCGTGACTTTGGCATCGACCATTCCAGCTTCATCGTATTTTATTCCCTATGCTTCCCTACTTGACTAAATCCCTTACTTTATCCCGTGTTGAAAGGTGTATTATATTATTGGTATGCATCTGAGTGAGCCATTGGGCGGAGTAATCTCCAAAACCTCTGGGTTACTGATATACATTCGTATATCTCACCCTGTTTTGGGGACTTTATTTCAGGTAGTGCAGTGGTATGGGAGCGGTGGGCAAGAGGCCCATAGGATGAGCATGGTAGCTGGAGTTTATTTTGCATTTTGTGGCCATTGGGCCTAGGCTAGACTAGGGCATGAACACTGTATGTGTAGTTAGGATTATGCATTTTATCATCGGTGTTCATGCCACATTTTGTCTAAGTTGGCTTATGTTTTACCATGTTTTCATTTGGAGCTTTAGTTGTATTATGCCTCATTGGAAGAATGTAAATTGTATTTTGTAACATGGAGGCCTTGTGTAATATTAGAGCATGTATATGATGAAAGGGCAATAGGCCTATTCTAGGATATGATTTATGTTTTATGTCAAAGAAATGCATGCAAAGGAATTAATGTGATTGAAATGGTTTAAGATTGATAATGCAATTATGGAATTGTAAAGTAAGCTAATTGATATAAATTGTGAAGGGTTGTAAGAGCACCAAGGCATTGTTGGTCCTTGAATGCCACCCATATATATTAGGTACCATTTGAGGTTAGATAACACATTTTTAAAAGTGGAACATGTGGGAAAAAAAAGGAGACTCTAGCGAAATTTCTATAAATTGGCAGATTTTGAGTGAATTTGGGGGAGCATATCTCCCTCCACAAAGGTCCAATAGGGACATGCCATATACCATTGTAAAACTTGATATGTCAACTACCTTGTGTCAAAATTTAAGAACAATAGGAGTAGCATGCCGCCCTGTAGAATCCTGAAAGCACAGACTGCTCAAAACGACCCTGCACATGGGGCTGTCACTGTACATTTTTGGGAAAATTATTCTCGCTTCGTTTCTTGGTCAAATTAGGTGCATGATATGTCAAATTGAAGATTTAGGTGTCTAGTTTACTGTAAAAAATTTGAGAGCATTTGGTGGAGTGGATTTTCTAGAATTGTTGAGAGAGTGAGGGATGTTCGGATCCCTGTTTGAGGTTGGCTGGCATATTTGCTTGTCCAACTTCAAATAGTGATAACCGGAGAAAACGAGAACTTTATGACTCGTGTGATAACTTGCTAGAAAAATAATTAAGTCTAGAATAACATACTAAAAGATGAGAGGTTTGTGGCATGCGAATTTTCTGCAATGTCCAGGATAGGTAGAAAACGTGAAAGCGAGATTTAGGCTAAATGGATTTATGGGAACCCCTTAGTGACTAGAGAGAAGTGGTATATGATATCTAGGCATGTTATATTATTATTCAGCAATTAGTTTTCAGTTATGGTCACAACTTTTATTTATTACGCCTTTTATTATTTTAGGCTAAGTGGATTTTCTGTTAAATGCTCGCATTTTTATAAATGAATTGTTGTGATTGTAACTGCACTTAATATCATAATCGATGTTAACAATATCAGTACGTAACAGGCTGTTATAGTTTTAACCTTCTCACTTTTCTTAATTTGCTACTTTTGCCTAACAGCTTTGTTTTGAAGCATAATGATGGAAAGACTAAGGATGAATATGTTCAGAAATTACAATAGAAGGTAAAGTGATAAACCCCTAGTTCATCAGGTTTTTCAGCATAAATTAGGATCAATTTGTGTGAGTAATTGGATGAAAAGGAGGTTAATATATTAGAAATCCTTCAAGTGCAAGTTCTGAAAGCTTTGTGAAAATTTACACTGTCTTGCAGGGAAAGGAAGCCCAAAAAGCATCAAAAGGAAGGAAGAAGATTTTGGAGAAAGTGAGAATGCCTAAGTGTTGAGCGCTAAAACGGCAACACAGAACGTTTTAGCGTGCTGCTGCGAATTAAGAGTGGAAGTCTCTGGAGCTCAGCGCTAAAACGCCCACACAGAGCGTTTTAGTCCGCTACTATTGGAAAAGTCTCTGGTCTTGGGCGCTAAAACCTCCTGATCAACCATTTTAGCGCCCTAATGTGGAAAAAGTCTCTGGTCTCCAACGCTAAAATGTTCAAATCAAGTGTTTTAGCGTTGGAGTCAGTTAAAAGCAGTTGGGAAGTTGCCAGCCATGGACGCTAAAACGCCCATCAAGACCGTTTTAGCGCCCAATGCAGTTAAAAGCAGTTGGTCAAGCGTCAAGCCTGGACGCTAAAACGCCCATCCAGACCGTTTTAGTGCCCATGTTATTTTTCAGTAGAATTTGTAACACTATAAAAGACAAAGGCCTTCACATTTTTAAAGAGATCTCTACCATATATCTCTCTCTCCTACATCAGATCTTCTGATCTGAATCCTCTCTTTTATTTTCCAAATTCCTAGGAGTAGTGTTTCATATGTAATTACACTTGGAGACTGAAGATCTACTACCATGACAATAAAACTCAAGTGTGTATTTATGAATTGTTAATTGGATATTATGTTTCTCTATTATGTGATTTGCATGAAGTTGTCTTGATCAATTCTTCTTATTAATGGAATAGTGTAGAACAGACATGTTTACATTATTCTATAGTTGATAACTTCATCATTAGTGTTTTAGTAGTCAAGACATTGATGCTATGATACTAGTGTAATCTTAAGACCTTAGTAATTAATACATGTATTATGAAAGGAATCACCAAGACATTGGGGTTTCTGATTAATGTGTCTATCAGGATAGTAAGACATTACATCTTGATGATAAGTAAAGGGTTGATTAACATTACATAATAGAGAATTCATGATGGAAATTAGATCATGCATAAGTTCATGCTTGAGGGAAATTGATATCTGAATACTTGTTAATTTAAATTCATATCTTTTGTGTTATGAAATTCTTTAATTTTATGCAATCTAATTTTCTAGTGACAAGAAATCCATGCAATTCAGAACTTTTTGGTTGATTCAAATCAATAACATTTGGATAGTCAGTGCTTGACACAATTCCCCGTGGGAACGATATTTACTTATCATTTTTATTACTTGTATGACTAGTGCACTTGCTAATCTGACAACAAGTTTTTGGCGCTGTTGCCGGGGAATTACTGTTCAACTTTGATAAATACCATTAGTTGTTGAGATTGAATCTTTTACTTTTCAGCATTTTAATTTTTTGTTGTATGAATCTTTGTTCTCTGGTGATTCTAGTGTATGCAAGGTACTATTGATCAAAACTCTTTGTTATTTGATCCAGAATTAGAAAGGACACTTAGAAGAAATAGAAGGGCATCCAGAAGAAGGCAGCAAGTATTGGAAAGTGGTGAACCAAGTGCTAAAGTACAGGAAGAAAATATGGCAGAAAATCATGTGCAACCACCACAAAGGACATTAGGAGATTACATGACTCCTGCTGTCATTCCACCCATTGGAAGTGTGGTTAGACCTACTGTGGAGCCTAACAATTTCGAATTGAAGCCTGCACTGGTACAGTTGGTGCAAAAGGAACAGTTTGCTGGAACAAGTGCAGAATATCCATATTTGCACATTGAGAATTTCTTGTTGTTAAGTGACACTGTGAAAATCAATGGAGTGACAAGAGATGCCATTCTGTTGAGGCTATTTACTCATTCACTGAAGGATGATGCCAGAAGATGGTTGCAGTCACTGCCACAAGGAAGTATTACTACTTGGGATGATCTGCAAACCAAGTTTTTGGCCAGATTTTTCTCAGCATCCAAGAGGGCAAAGTTGAAGGATGAGATCACAGGATTCAAGCAGAAAGAGTCAGAGTCCATTTATGAGGCCTAGGAAAGGTTAAAGACATTGTTGAGGAAATGTCCTCAACATAGGATTGAAGTGTGGAATCAGGCAGCAATCTTTCTGCAAGGGATGACTACAAATACTAGGACATTGGTGAATGCCACTGCTGGTGGGTCATTGACAACCAAGACTCCTCAGGAGGCACTTGACATATTTGAATCTTTGGCATCTCAGGAATTTGACAATGCTCCAGTGGCTGATAGAAGAACAGGAATCATTAAGTTGGATGGGTATGATGCTCTGCCAAGAATGATCAATTGATGCAAACTCAGAAAGATCAACAGCAACAGTTGGATGCTCTCACTAAGCAACTATCCAATCAAAAGGTTGCTTCAGTGGACACTAACTGTGCGTGTGCAATCTGTAGGAAAAGTCATGTAACAGATGATTGTGATTATGGGGTATCTCCAGAACAAGCTGAGGTTAATGGAGTATGGTATGATTAGAGGAACCCTAACACTCAAGGGAAAAATCTATATGTGCCACCATGGAAGAATAGGAATCAACACCCTGGGTTCAGTTACATTTCCAACCATCAGTTAAATCATTCATTGCATCCTTCACCACATTCATCACAACAAGGAGATACTTCAGCATGGGAGAAAGCTTTTGCTTAGTTATCAAAGACTACTCAAGATTTTATTCAAGGGTCAAATTCTTTCAGCGAAGAAGAAACTTCTGCAGTCATGCAAGAAACTAAAACTTCATTCAGAAACCAGGAAGCATCCATCCGGAATTTGGAGACACAGATTGGTCAGTTATCAAGGCAGATATCTGAGAGATCACAAGGCAAGTTCCCTGGTGATACAATGGTGAATCCAAAGGAGCACTGCAAAGCTATTACTACAAGAAGTGGGCTTGTGCTTCAACCTGTTCAAAAGAAAGTGGAAGACAAGAAGGATGAAGAAGAAGTAATTGTAGAGGATGTAGTAGAAGATGATGAAAAAGAAACAATGAAGGAAGATAAGAAAAAAATGAGGTAGTAGTTGAAAATAACTCTTCACCTAAGAAGATGTGAAGTGGGAGAAGAAGAAAATGGCTGACAAGCAAGATCAGCCCATTAACTTGTCCCCATATGCCAAGGTTCCTTATCCTCAGAGGTTGAAGCAAGAAATCCAGAAACAACATTATGCAAGATTTCTGGATATCTTTAAGAAGTTGCAGATCAACATTCCATTTGCTGAGGCCTTGGAGAACATGCCTCACTATGCCAAGTTCATGAAGGATATTCTGTCTAAGAAGAGGAAACTGAAAGATGGTGAAACAGAGGCCTTAAAAGAAGAGTGTAGTGCCCTTATCGAGAAGAAACCTCCACCAAAATTAAAAGATCCAGGAAGTTTCAGCATCCCTATTGCCGTTGGAGATGTGGAAGTAAGGAAGGCACTTTGTGATTTGGGGGCTAGCATAAATCTGATGCCATTGACTGTATGTAGAGCCTTGGGAATCAACTCATTGAAGGAGACTAATCTTATTCTGCATCTTGCGGATAGATCTATCAAGAGACCAGAAGGTGTGGTAGAAGACGTTTGGTTAAGGTGGATAAGTTCATTTTTCCAGTGGACTTTGTGATTCTATATATGGAAGCAGAAGATACTGAAAGCCCTCTACTTCTAGGGAGGCCATTCTTAGCAACTGCTAGATCCTTGGTTGATGTTGAACAAGGGAAGCTTATGCTAAGGGTGAATGAAGAGACAGTCACAATTGATGTGTTTGAAGCAATTAAACATCCTGTTGATGTTGAGGATTGTTTCAGAATTGATATCATCCAGGAGGTCGTGGATGAAGTAACAGGAGAAGAGGACCTGTTACTGGAGGAAGACCAATGTAAGGAAGATAACAGTGGGGAATATTATCAGGAAGAACCGGTAGTTGAGGAGCTTGAACAGAAGGTGGATGACATTCCTAAGGGGGCACCTAAGGTAGAATTAAAAGAACTGCCTTCAAATTTGAAATATGTTTTCCTTGGGGATGATCAAACCTACCCAGCTATTATCAATGCATTCTTATCTGAAGGGGAGGAAATGAAGTTGGTAGAGGTACTCAAGAAGAACAAGACAGCCATGGGCTGGTCATTCTCAGATCTTAAGGGTATCAACCCTTCATTCTGCACTCACAAGATACTGATGGAGGAAGAAGTCAAACCAGTAAGGCAACCACAGAGGAGACTTAATCCCACTCTGAAAGAGGTAGTGAGGAAAGAGGTGGTGAAGTTACTTGATGCTGGAATGATTTACCCTATTTCAGACAGTGCTTGGGTGAGTCCAGTTCAAACAGTACCCAAGAAAGGAGGGATGACTGTAGTCAGAAATGAAAACAATGAACTGATTCCCACAAGAACAGTGACTGGCTGGAGGATGTGTGTAGACTACCGGAGACTCAACAAAGCAACCAGAAAGGATCATTTCCCTATTCCATTCTTGGACCAGATGTTGGAGAGATTAGCAGGACATGTTTTCTACTGTTTATTAGACGGATACTCAGGCTATAATCAAATAGTCGTGGCTCCGGAAGATCAGGAGAAAACTGCATTTACTTGCCCCTATGGAATCTTTGCATACCGGAGGGTGCCTTTTGGTCTATGCAATGCACCCGCAACTTTTCAAAGGTGCATGCTTTCCATATTCTCTGACATGGTAGAAAGATGTATTGAGATTTTCATGGATGATTTCTCTGTTTTTGGTCCTACTTTTGATTCATGTTTAGAAAACTTGGATAGTGTTTTGAAAAGATGCCAAGATTGCAATCTTGTGCTGTATTGGGAGAAAAGTCACTTCATGGTGACAGAGGGTATTGCTTTGGGACACGAAGTGTCCAACAGAGGAATTGAAGTAGATAAAGCCAAAATCTCTGTTATAGAGAAACTACCCCCTCCCATAAATGTTAAAGGTGTGCGAAGTTTTCTAGGACATGCTGGTTTTTACCGTCGTTTCATAAAAGATTTTTCAATGATAGCAAAACCATTGTGCAGGTTGTTAGGAAAGGATCAAGAATTTCTGTTTACTGATGACTGCTTGCATGCATTTAATATGCTGAAAGACAAGTTGATTACTGCACCCATAATCATGGCACCTGATTTTTCATTACCTTTTGAACTTATGTGTGATGCTAGTGATTTTGCTGTGGGAGTAGTGCTAGGCCAAAGGAAGGATAAATTATTGCATGTTATTTACTATGCCAGTAAAATTCTTAATGAAGCACAAAAGAATTATGCAACTACAGAAAAAGAGTTATTGGCAATAGTGTATGCATTTGACAAATTCAGGTCATATCTGCTAGGGTCCAAGGTTATTGTTTATACTGACCATGAAGCTTTGAAGTATTTGTTAGCCAAGCAGGATGCTAAACCCAGGTTGCTCCGGTGGATGTTGCTTCTGCAAGAGTTTGAAGTAGAGATTAAGGACAAAAAAGGAGTTGAAAACTTAGTAGCTGATCATTTATCAAGGATCACAGAGACATATTTACAAGAGGGTCCAGAAGTAGTGATCAAGGAAGAGTTTCCTGATGAGCAAATACTAGCTATAAGCACTGTTTCCTAGTTGGTGCATAATCAAGTTTTGTCTGTTGACACCCCACCATGGTTTGCCGATTTTGCTAACTACAGAGCTGTTGGAGCCATGCCAAACGATTTCACTTACCAGCAGAGGAAGAAATTTCTGCATGATGTGAAGAGATACATCTGGGATTAACCATAACTCTTCTATAGATGTTCTGATGGAGTAATAAGAAGATGTATTCTGAAACAGGAGCAGAAGAGTGTTTTATGGCACTGCCATGGTTCAGCTATGGTGGTCACTTTGCAGGTGAAAGAACAGCAGCCAAGGTTCTGATGAGTGGTTTTTACTGGCCCACATTGTACAAGGATGCCCGAAAATATGTGGGGGCATGTAACAATTGCCAAAGAACTTGGAACATCTCCAAGAGACATGAAATGCCTTTAAATAACATCCTGGAGGTGGAGATTTTTGATGTTTGGGGTATGGATTTTATGGGACCCTTCCCTTCATCCTACTCTAACAAGTATATCCTGGTAGCAGTTGACTATGTTTCTAAATGGGTTGAAGCCATAGCCACTCCAACTAATGATTCTCGGGTAGTGATTGCCTTTTTAAGAAAGAACATCTTTGCCAGATTTGGAATTCCGAGAGCCATTATCAGTGTCAGGGGCACTTATTTTGATAATAGGTGGGTTGAATATGCTCTTGCAAAGTATGGAGTCTGACACAAGATAAGCACTCAATACCACCCGCAGACTTGTGGTCAAGTTGAAATTTCCAACAGGGAATTGAAAAGAATATTGGAGAAGACTGTTGGGAATGCTAGGACTCAATGGTCCAAGAAACTTGATGACACCTTGTGGGCTTACAAGACAGCATTCAAGACTCCAATTGGAATGTCTCCATTTCAATTGTTGTTTGGGAAAGCATGTCATTTGCTTGTTGGGTTGGAACATAGAGCATTGTGGGCTGTCAAGTTTTTAAACTTTGACTCCAAGGCAGCAGGTGAAAAAAGGTTGCTGCAATTGGATGAATTAGATGAATTTCGTCTGCAAGCATATGAAAGTGCCAGCCTATACAAGGAGAAGACTAAATTATGGCATGATAGGAAAATCACACCTAGGGATTTCAAAGTGGGAGATCAAGTGCTGTTATTCAACTCAAGGTTCAAATTATTTCCAGGCAAGTTGAAGTCCAGATGGTCTGGACCGTTTGTAGTTAAGAGCATGAAGCCTTATGGAGCGGTGGAAATATGTTCTTGGGACTCTGACTGAAGTTTCACTGTTAATAGTCAGAGGTTGAAGCTTTACATTGGATGTGCTGTGGACAGGCAACTGATTTCAGTTGCCTTGTTGGAGGTAAGCTAGATCATACCCGTCAGGCTCGCGACGTTAAACACGCACTAAGTGGGAGGCAACCCACTGTACTAGGTATATGACTTTGATGTTAATACCATGTTCAAAGAAGAGAAGAGGGAATAGTGTTGAAAAAAATTTAAGAAAAAAAAATTCTGACAAGTGCTGGGCGCTAAAACCTTCATTCTGGACGTTTTAGCGTTCTGAGAATTGCACTAAGTGCAAAATCTCTGGCCATGCGCGCTAAAGCGAAGACACTAAGCGCTTTAGCGCTCTACAACAGTACTTAGAAAAGAACTCTCTGGCCTAAAGCGCTAAAACGTTCACACTGACCGTTTTAGCATTTTACTAATGCATCAAATGCAAGCACTCTGGCCTAGTGCGCTAAAACGTTCGTCACGACCATTTTAGCGCGGAGTTGCACACCACGTGTGTCCACTTATCTGGTCCTGGGCGCTAAAACGGTTGGATTCAACGTTTTAGCGCCGAGTCACTTACTTTGAAATATACGATTTTTCCCTCACTTCTCCTTCACTCTTCTCTTTAACATAACATTCTCTCCACATACTCTCTGCACATTATTTTGCTTTCAACTTCCAGATTTCATTCATCTCATCAAGAACAAGGTATGAATCATCTTTCATTCTTCTTTCCTTTATTTTAGTTGATTGAATGTTATGAATCATACCTAGGTTGCTTAGGTTTTAATTTTTTTAATTTCTTCATCATGATTCCATCTAGCTATGTGAAATCCTTGTTGCGGTTGTGTTTTGGCTGAATATCATGCATGATTTCGGTTAGCATATGGGTGTCCTAGAGACAATCTTTTGATTAAATAAAGGACACTAGATGTAGAACTTTGTTTGTCGCAAATAAATGAAAGCACTATTTATTCAGTTTCATATTGTGTCTCGATATTACTGTTAATATTATATGAACGAACTGGATAAACCCCATGGAATAGAACAGGTATCTCTTGAGTATCTGTGATGAGATCACGATCATGAGGATTCAAGGATATTGCATGTCTATTCCTAATTATATGTTCCTAGTCTAGAGACACTGAGTTTGGGGATCAGTGATCTCGAGTAAAGACTAGTACGACTTATCTACTTGTATATGGATACAAGGTAAAGACCTCATGAGCTGCAGATATGGAGATATCTTAGCTAAAGTCGTGGGTGGACCTATAAGAGTATAGCTCGCACTGAACAGACCCAAAAGAGACTCTATGAGGAAATCTCACATATAGTGTTATTAGAGTAATCTCTTTATGTTTGGGTATGTCTTTCCTTAGACCAGAAGTTATTACCTAGACTGTGTTCTTGAAGGCATGTTTTGATTGTATGCCTCGTCTGCCTGAAACATGGAGACTCATAGGTATACTGTTGGGCGTGTCCTTAAAGGGCACAGGGCTAGGGTAATAAGCTGAAGGAATTCGTCAAATCTCTGTGAGAGGTTAGGTTATTTGTAAACCGGAGAAATCGGGATGACATTTACAGGGACTCGGGAATCTATGCATAGTAAAAGAGATCATGAGATGATCTGCCTTTAGAGTCAGTAAATTGAAGATTCCCTATTTCGAATAAAGCTTACCCTAAACCGCAGGGGTTGATACATTTCCTTACCCTAGGTTAATGGGAAGATAACCGAGACGAAGGGAAATACATACGGTAACCAAATATGTGCAATAGGTTGATCAAGTCATTAATCTGACTAGTTCTGGGGCAACAAAGCATTGCTAGTGCTCTGTGTTGTCATTAATTGGGTTGTGGGCTTGTTGGGCCCAAGCCCAGTTATGTCAGAAGCTAAGTTGGGCCTAATGGGTCACACACTAACACCTTGTAGTCATGATGGACTAGATTTAAAGGTATTGGGCCTAATAATGGTTGTTAGCCCAAGAAGCTGTTTGGAAGCCCATCTAAATGGGTGGGTGGTGCAAGGAGTTTAGTAATGGGCTTGGATAGTCCAAGCCATTACTAATTAATTTAATTAGTTAAATTAATAATCAAATATTTGAATTTCGAATTTTGAATTTGAAATTTGAATTTTGAAATTTGAATTTAGAATTTGAATTTCGAAATTCGAATTTTGAATTTGAAATTTGAAATTTGAAATTTGAATTTTGAAATTTGAATTTGGATTGGAATTTTGAAATTCGAATTTTGAATTTGAAATTTTGAATTTTGAATTTTGAATTTGAATGTTTGAACGTTTGAATTCAAGTGTTTGAATTCAAATTTGAATTGGTTTTGAAAAGTTGTTTCATAACAAAAGGATAAGACAGGATCTTATTGGAGCATATTCCTTGGATCAAGAAGCATCTTTGGAAGCACTTCCTTGGTTGTTTGGTGCGCAAGTTTAAGTGATAAGGATGTCATCTTATCACTTGAAACAAACCTCGATTCAGATTTGGTGGTTGAGGGAATCAGTGGTTCTAGGGCTGAATTATGTGCATGAAAAGTATATACTATATGATAGTTTATGAATTTAAGTTTAAATCATTTTGAACTTAATTTCATGTGGATAAGATTGGAGGTTGTTGGCAAAATTTGTTTTGCAACAACTCCACCTTATCCTCCCTAATCCATGCGCAAATTCCAAATGATTTTGAAATTTTGTTTTCATTTTGAATGATTTAAATCCCTCCTCCTCTCCAAGTGTGCGCATGACTTATTCCTCACCTTAGGGTTTTGTGAAAACCTAGCCAACTCTCCTATATCTATGCACCATTCTGTAGGGTAGCTCACTACACCTTTCCAAACAGAATACCTAGCCTCCACCTTCACCACTTGTGCGCATAGCAAGCCTCACTGTGGTGTTCATCTGGTGGCTTTCAAGAAAGGGTTCTTGCATCATTGACGAACGGTGGTGTGGATCACCATTAGAGGGTTTGAACCCTTCAAGCCTGACATCTAATCTCCCTGACTGATCAGGCCAAAAACAAGGTAACATCATGCTGTCTTAAAGCATGAACCTATGTGTGCATGTATGTTCCGCAGTAAAAAATTTTGTTTTACACCTTACATGCATCGGCCTTCAAAGGCCGGTTTACTTTCAATTTCTAGGTTTGAAGTTCGATTCTTATGGATTATACTGTTACCTTTCTGCGCACACACACAAGGTGTTTGATGGAATGCCCGACTCAGAATAGTCAGGGCGCTAAAATGCTGGTTCTCCACGTTTTAGCGCTCAGACAGTGCAAACACGATTACGGCTAGGCCGCTAAAACGCTCCCAGTGACCGTTTTAGCGCCCAGGCCCTGTTGCATACATGATGTTTATCTGATTTTGTGAATTGATGGGGTGTTTACTGGCATAATGGGGGTGTTTATCTGATGTAGGAGAGAGAAAGATATGGTAGAGATATATTTAAAAATGTGAAGGCCTTTGCCTTTTATAGTGTTACAAATTTTGCTGAAAAATAACATGGGCGCTAAAACGGTCTGGATGGGCGTTTTAGCGTCCAGGCTTGACGCTTGACCAACTGCTTTTAACTGACTCCAACACTAAAATAAAGGCACAAATTGAAAAAAAAAAGAAGGTGCAGAGCTATGCTAGATAAGCTAATAAAGGAAGGAAGAAGGTTGTATTTGAACCAGGTGATTGAGTTTGGGTTCATCTGCAATAAGAGAGGTTTCCTTCCCAAAGGAAATATAAACTTCAACCAAGAAGAGATGACCCTTTTCCAAGTGCTATCCAAAATTAATGATAATGCCTACAAAATAGACCTCCCCGATGAGTATGGTGTAAGTGCTATTTTTAATGTGGTTGATTTGTCCCCTTTTGATGCAGGAGAAGAGGACTACAATTTGAGGGCAAATTTCTCTCAAGAAGGACTAAAGGAGGGAATAATGCAGATATAGGAGGTGGCATGACCAAAGCAGACAACATGGAGGACATACAAGGCCTGCGAGGCCTAATGATGAGAACAAAAGTTAAAAAGCTAATTAGAGGCTCTAAATCACTTATTGACCATTTTGACTTGATACAAGCCCAAATCTAAAGGAAAAAGACATTAAAATGATAAACTTAATTCAGATTAAAGAATAAGCCTCATTGGACATGCAAATTGGGCTTAAGTTAACATCCAAGTTGTTGAAGAATTAAGAGCAAGAAGGTTATGTTGTACTTGCCAAAATTCTGCAATTAGTTTTATCTTTTTTCTTCTTCTTACATTTAGATACTTTTTGTAATAAGAATTTTGGGATGTTTTGTTTATTTTGTGTGCAAGAAAGTTTGATTTGAACTCATTATGGTTGCTGCCCACTATAAAAGTGTACACCATAGCTTTTAGATGCAGATTTGAATTATCAAGTTAATCTTTTTGGTGAGACTAGTTCGGTTCTTTTGAGAAACGCTGAACTTATCAAGGGTTTTTATCCTTGTGACATTCATAGGCTTATCGATCCTTAGATTGTAGCGCCTTCCAGTTCTGGTTTCTTTTTTTATTTCGTTCACAAAACCCAACAGAGTCAAATCCTAACCCCTAAATCCTTCAATTTTCGTCAATTATCTCAGACCATATCTCACGAAATGCTTGGCCTTTTCAGTGATTCTTATGCCTATTTTGCTTTTCAGAATGTGATCTTCCACCGCGTTTTGGAATCGCTGTATCTTGATATATGATCGATTGCTAACAAGATATTTTGGAGGCTGAATTTTGGACATAAATTTCATTCCTAGGTGATCTAATCCACCCACTTCTCTTGAGGTTCATATCAATTTTCCTTGCTTTATATAGTATGGTTTAAAAATGACAGTCCATATCCTAACATCTCCCCATATGAATTTTAGGAGTGAATGACATGGTCAAGAAATACAATCATAAATAGCTAATTAAGAACATATTTGGAAAATTTCATATCTTTAATAAGGGAATATGCAGATGACTAGGCAGAATTTGATTGATTTATTGGAATTAAATGTCAAAGAAATAAATTATGGCAATAAATAAGTGCATGATCATTCTACTCCATGTTTCTTCCAAATATCTAAGAGGGCATATCACACACTTGCCACTTGCCATGCAGAAGCCATCATTACTGGCTTTCCTTTCCACCCAAGTAGAAGGATACCCTTCTCATTGGACAATGTATATCCATCACAGTCATAAACAGAAAGCATCATTCTAGCTTGACTTGTGCATTTCAGTGGCATTACCTGAAATCCTGCTCGTCCTAATTGTCTTCTCCATTGATCTACCCTTTCATGTCTTTCCATTCTATCTGGACCCTCGTAAGCTACAATATTAAGAATTTCCTCAGCAAAGTGCAATCTCTCTATTTTCATCCTTTGCTGGCTATTTCTTGGCATACTAGCCTCAAGAGAATCAAATATTGCTGAGTAATAGTGCAGTGATTCCAAAAATCTTCCAAGGAAGAAAGGACCATTATGGTTTGTGTCTTGCTCTATCACTGTAACTGCAATTGGTCCAAGCTTCTTTATTGATTGGAGAATTGCCTTAAGATAGCCTCTACTTTCTTTGACATATTTGTGCAACAGCAAGATACTATTAACAAATAAAGCTTCACCTTCTCTCAAGTTTAGCTTCTCCTTAGTAAGAAGAGGTGGAGTTGCAGGCTCTGATATTATGTGGAATTCAAGAGGTATTCCCAATGAGCTTGCTTCCTCCACAAGCAAATTCATGCTAGTTTGAAGTTTAGGGTTGTCTTCATTGTTGATTAATCCTGTGATTCTAAGTTTTGGAGGCCCCTCAGGCCTTGACGCAAGGGCCCTAATAAGGGAAGGCCACTGAAGGGTATGCTCCATTCCTAAATCAATTATGTGTATGTAGCCTTTTCCTTGTGACCCTTGGCATATAGCTTCATTTGCAGCCATGAAACCAAAAGCAATGTAAGGTGTGGTTTGGTAAAGGAGATGAAAAGCTTCTAACTTATTCTCCCTAGTGATCAAAGGGACATCCATAGTAGGAGTACTTTTGAGCGAACCATTTGCAATGACATTATGAGGATGAAGTGACAACCTACATTTCAATCCTGTGGCAAAACAGTAGGACACTCTTTGCAATGAATCTCCAGAAGGACTTGCCAAAGCCCAAATGCTGCTAAGCAACAACTCTGTTTGTTGGGTGTCTCTGCAGCCCACAGCCTCAGCACATGCCAACAGCATGTGAACCAAGTCTAACCCTTGGTCCATACCAAGGCTAGTCTCTTCTACACAAGGCACAAACTCAGGTATAGCAGCACCATAAGAGCCACTCATTTCAACATCCTCCTCCTCTGTGATGACCATTGTGACATTCTCATAGATCTCCAATTCTACATCCACCATGGTTGTGGTTGGAACATATCCAAAGATGTCATTCACCATGGAGTATGCATCAGCCTCATCTTCATCATTCACCACAAAGTGATCAAAATTTTGATGCTTCTCTTGGGACTCTTGATCTACATTGTCATACTCATACTGATCCATGTTGATGAAGCTATCAATAAAATCATCAACTTCTGAAGAAGCCAAACAAGGAGTGCTGGTAGCATCAGAAGAACATAATTCAATCTCATTAAGTACTACCTCTTGGTCTTGCCACTCTCGTCCTTGCTCATGCTCCATTCTTTCAGGGCAGAACCTTCGGAAGGCAGAGTCATGGTTGACACTAACATCCATATAGAAGGATAGCCACATGTTTATGTCTTCCATTGCTACCTAAGGTTCCTGAAGCCTGGAAGAAAAGAGTGTGAAGGATAAGAGTGATTTATGACCTTAGTCACCATTTGCGCATAAACCAGCGTCCCTATTTAAATCTACAAGGACAGGATACTATTTGAATTTTAATGCTTCTAAATTAGCTTCCGTGTTTCAAAATAAACATGGTATTATTGAAGAATGATACCTAGATTCTCTTAGCCTGGTTGTAAAACTTGATTCTATATATTTTATAATTTAATACATATAAATAAACAAATAAATACTCCCCAACTAGCAAGGATAGAAATGAGGGTAATCCTTACACCCAATAAGCCTTATTTAAGAATTACCAGTTCAGCAAGACCATCCTGATTGTTTTCTTTCCCTTATTTTATAGGGTTTAATATCTAGATAATTTTATCTCCGACACAAAAAGTGAGTAAAGTTCATATTTTTTTTTTTCTCTCTTCTCTTCACGTGTCTCCATATGAGCCCTACACATTTTTTACTTTATCTTCTACAATATGAAAAACACAAAACCCTATTTTATAATTTTGTGTTGGGATTTGTTTTTCTCATGTTGCATGAGAAAACAAACCCTTCCTACACTTACCATATAAAGGTGTGCCACTCTTTTTCTTTTTTCTTCTTTAAATAAATAGGTCTCATACTTCATGTATCTATGACATGAGATTGGAATTCCCCTACGACATAAGATTTATTTTTCCCTTTTGTGTTGGTAAAAATTTCATTGTGCTATGGATTGCTAGTTGTTTGTCATCTATAAGAAGAATCCTATTAAACACGAGGCTTTGCCGCACTGAAGCGAACAACGTACAAATCTCTAAGTAGAAATGGTCAATTCTTTCAAAACAATACAATATTCGCTGGAGCATGTCTCAATTTTTTCCCCCAATTTGTCCATGAAATAGAATTTATTTATGTATTTTTTAAATGAAATTATTAATATTTAAATTTACAATTTCTTATAAACTATTCAAACCCTTCTTCATCACTAATTCTATCCTAAAAATAAAAAATAAAATAAAAAACCTAACCCAGGGTCTAAGATGTTTCTTAGAAGATACTGACTAAAAAGCTTGAGGGTTTTATTAATCTCATATTAAAGAAGATAGTTATCTCATGTCATAGAGATAAATTTGTGGGCTCCATCACCTGAAAAAATAAAGGAAAAGAAAAGAGAAAGGTGACACAGTTATCGAAGGGTGTGTAGGAAAGAAAATTTATCTCATGTAACATGAGAATAGTTTTTTCCAAAGCTTAAACCATAGAAGAACAACAAAAGCCATTTTTTTCTACCACATAGGATCGGTTATATCAATCCAACGAAACTATTTTATGTATTCTGTCAAAAGTAGTAACCTAACGTCAACCGGATTATATTATTTGTCAATGCCATAAAGATTCAATGAAGTTTTACATAGGTTATCCCTCTTCTTTTGTCCAACTTGAAACTGATCATGTAATAATTTTTTGTTTTTTATTTGGAAAAAATCATGTAATAATTTGTAACAAGTCACGACCTATACAGTTATTCATGTTGTGTCGTGTCAACCTAAAAAAAAAAGGTCGGATTTGGGCCGAAGGTTATCCGACTTCAAATTTATATGTCGTGTTCAGGTTCAGTGTATTCGTGTCATGTCGAATTCGGGATGTGTCGTGTCGGGTCGTGTTGACCTGAATTGCCACCCCTTCTGTTTAAGTAAGATCTTGAGTTCAAGTAACTCTGAATGAAAAAAAAAAAAATCCCTTTA
Organism: Gastrolobium villosum; assembly: GCA_032173675.1. Lineage (NCBI taxonomy): Eukaryota > Viridiplantae > Streptophyta > Magnoliopsida > Fabales > Fabaceae > Gastrolobium > Gastrolobium villosum. Next base: position 20,626 of record JAVKPL010011353.1, on the reverse strand, counting down.
AAAGAATTAGCCCTACCATAATGTGAATATTTCCAACTTGAATAGGTTATAAAAAAAATAAAAATAAAAATATGAACACTATTTATAAATTAGGTCCCATTTTCCACAACTCCAATTTAAGACACCATGTTTCAATAATGTGTCAATGTCACTCTGTGTGTTGTTGCTTCTACGAGTCTAGGGGAAGCAGAATTCATGTCCCCACTAGTTCTATAAAAAAAAAGTAATTTACAAATAGGTTGTTGATGCTTGGCCCTTCCACTGTTCACCCCAAAAGAGGAAAGTGCTGCATGTTGCCATAATCAAGCCGTAAAGGAAGCTGAGTTTTAATTTTTATTCAGAAAGTACATTGGTAGAAATGTCACACATGATTTATTTGACGAAGTCATTTTTCATTTAAGTTACGCATTCATATGTGAGAGAGGGGTTTAGAAAAAAAAAATAGAGGTTATATCCTATCAAGTAATAATTCACACAAATAAGCCAAAAAATAAAACAAAAAAAATTGTCTATCTATCTTTCTAAAATTGAATTAACAATCTATGCCCAAGTTATAAAATCATAGAAGACTCCTTTCATATTAAATGTGACTTAAAAAAGAGGGAAGGGGGAGGGGAATCTAATAACATCCATGTATATAGCCCATCACTAGTTTAACCCTTTGTTTTATGTATTTATTATATGGGTTTTATGTTTATTATGTTACATAACATAACTTCACTTTCCTACACACACATTAAAGAGGTGGGGTCCACATGTTTTTCTTTTTCTTTCATTATTCCATTTTCTCTCTCCTTTTTATTGTGAGTGTTGGAAACTAAATTTATGTTATGTAACATAACATTAATAAAACCCTTATTATATATACAGCCTCCATTCAATTTTTAACTTAATTTACTCAATTATTATAAATTGGTGAATGAAAAGGTAATGACTGAAAAATCAAAGAGTATAATGAAAAAGAGGAAAAGAGACATAATGGGTGATAGCCATGTTGTTGAAATTAATAATTCAAGCCAATAACTGCAAATTGCAAATCAGTACCTAGCCGGCCTCATACACATTACATACGCACATTTACTTATGGCCGGTTACTTCACATAATGAGCAATTAATCTTCTCTTCTCCTTTTCATTGGTCTCATGTGTTTGTCATATGCCTATTCTCACTTTGGTCGGCCAACAAGCAATGAGACACACAAGGTGGCTCGAAAATATCCCCTATCCTTTTACACTTGGACATTTTCACAATATTTTATTTATCTTCTACTATTTGGTTAAGTTGGCACCTATATATTAGCTGCAATAGGGTTTATCATCTATCATTTAACATGATCACAAAAACTTTTCTACACTCACAACATTTTGTGGGGCCCGCAGCAAAAAAAAAACTTTGGCACGCAAAACAAATCTCTATAACATAACACAATCACTTTTCTTATAACATAACTCTTATAAAACCCGCTGCAATAAACTATTTTTCTTGGAATCTATTTTATTTATCTTTATCTATCTTTTGTATAAATATTTTTAAATCTTATTAAAATTAAAGTAGGGATCTTCTAATTCTACTGTAGGAATAAGAAACTTACTTCACATATGAGGAGTGGATTTTCGTATATCTGATAGCTATAATTTATTAGAGATAAATAATTAATTAATGAATATAATTTAATAAATTATAAATATAACCTTCAGTTTCATGAAAATCGACGATTGAGATATAAAGTAAAATTTTTTATTCTTATGCGGGAATGAAAAGATCCTTTATGATTTTGTTCTGTCTTGGAGACAGAGATGTCCAGCCAAATGGACTGGTATGTTAATATTGGATCTAGTGCCCTGTATCAACCCGGGGAAGCATTTCACCTATCCCTGTATCAAGTTTGGAATGTGCTTGAGTAGTTGGAATCCAACTGGCGAGTTGCCCCCAAGCATCATTCTTTACGCACATGCTGAGTTTATAGCTTTGTTCCGGTGCTAGGAACTATTTCCCTTAGTTAGCTTGCTGGCGGGTCATGCATGATCCCGGCAAGGTATTCTGCATGGGTAACCGGGTAACGAGTGTGCTTGAGCTATTGGGATCCAATTGGAAAATTGCCCCCAAGCATCAATCGTTTAGCCCGGCTAAGCAGGGTATATGTGTCGTTAACCTATCGTGCCGATTTTTCATCAGCACTCATTTCTTTTTGACATGTGCCGTTTGCCGCATGTGTTAGCGTGCTGCAGCCATTTTGTGCCATTTTCTCGTTTCATGCACATTTATTAGCAGCATCGTTTCAGGTGTCTAATCATTGCTTTTCAAGTTCAACAACGCTACCTATTTGTGAGAAGACTGTGTTACCCCTGATCCATGCCTTTCACGACTATTTCAGTTAGACTTGTGCGTATATAAGTAAGTGTTCTTCTCTTCTTTCGTTTTTTACTTTGCTCATTTTGAAGAAGTTCTTTGCCGTAATTCCTCTGAGCGTTAGCATCCACAAGTGTTTTTCTGCATATTCTGGGATTTCACCTTTTTCATCTTAAGGTATTTTCCACTTTCCTTTGTATCAGCCTTGTTCTTGTTCTTCTGCATTATTTGTATTTGGTTGTCTGCATTTTATACATTTTCCATTTTATTGTGAGTAGTTTTCCAGATTGCTTTTCTCCTTGCTACTTCCACCCCCAACCTATTCGAAGTGTTGCATATTGCTTCGCTTTGCCATTATAGTTTGCATCATTTAACACCATGAGGGGGAAAACCCCTCTTTCTTCAGGTCTGCATTAGGAGAGGAAGAAAGAGGAGGATCTTGATTTTTTGAAAAAGATTCCCCCTGGTGCTCGTTTCTTGTTGTGGGGAATTCCCAGGACCGATGGAGAAGAGCGCGAAGCTATGCTTCGTGGATACCGTGGTGGTAGGTCCCAGAGGAGGTCCAGGTTGTCATATAGAGGATTAGGGCAGAGCCGGGATAGAGGTTCATCCACCCAGGGTAGGAGTCGTCTACCTTCGAGCCAACATACTCCCTTGCATTTTCCCCAAACCGGTTCTAAGTCCTCCAGTAGTTTGCTTTCGACTCATCCAGACTCTTCTTTAGTCAACCGAGATATTTCTCAATCTCTCCTTGTCCAAAAAACTGGACCTTGTTACACTTGTGTTTATTTGAGTTCAAAGCTTCTCGAGCAAGGCTGTGACTCTTTGGTCGAGTCTACTTTGGCTAGCTGCCGGCATGGAGATGTTTCGGGATCTATCTCCATATCTGGTGGGCCAGATGACCCCGTCACGATCTCTGATATGCCGACTTCCTCCTCCTCTAGTGATTCTTCTTATAGCATTTTTGATTCAGGTATGTCCATTTTCTTCTTCTAATCAAGTTCTTTTCTTTGTTTTAGGTTTTTATGGCATCTTTCCCCCAGAGGTTGTAGAGGAGTCGGGTTCCACTGAGTCATGTTCGGAGTGTCCTCCTGCCTTTTTAATATCCCAGTTTCCCTGGGTCACTTACGAAGTTTTAAGTACCACTTCTGAAATGAGTTTTAGTGATGTAGTTGGCCTTCCTGTTGGGAAGTTAGAAAATTATGAGATACTCCCTCCTCGAGAAGACGAACTGGTGTGTTCTGGAAGAGCTTTAGAAGAATCTCATTTCTTTTTCTTCTACCGGGATGTCGTGACCCAAATTGTTGTCCGATTTCCTTTGACCGAGTTCCAAATGGACCTTCTCAATCATCTTCAAGTAGCTCCTACTCAACTCCACCCCAATGACTGGGGTTTTATCAAGGCTTTTGAGCGTTTTTGCGCTTACCTTACTCTTCCTGCTTTTGTTTGTGTTTTCCTTTTCTTTTTTCAAGTTCTTACCCCTCGAACCGGCCGTGAACCGGCATAACGAAAAGGTTGGGTTACCATTCGAGGTATCCCTAGCCGCAAATTCTTTCGAGTTTATACTGAATCTATCAAGAACTTTAAAGACAAATTCTTTAAATTTTCTGCACATCCCGGCCAAAGTGTATGGTTTCTTGATAACAGTGGCACCGAGGATGTAGAGGGAAAATTTCCCTTGTATTGGTCATTTGATCATTACCAACTTCCCCCTTCAAGCTACCGCTTCAATGAGACCGAGTTGAACCCCACAGATGTTGATAGTGCCATTGCTATTGGTACATATCTCCAATCACACATGCATGCAAGTGTTGCACCTCTTATTTTCAAAGCTTGATGCTGAACTAAGTATGACTTATTTTTGTTATTACACGCATAATTTTTATTTTGCATCTGCTAACTTTATATTGTTGCTTTTGATTTTCAGATTCTAGTATAGAGAACCAGCAGAATGAGCCCCCCAGTTGGCTAGCCATCCTGACTCAATCAAAGGCGACTTCCTCCGAGTTACCAAAAAAGAGGAAAGCGTGTGAGCTTGAGAAAACCATTACCGCGAAACCAAAAGGCATCTCAGCTACAAAAGCTCATGCCACATCTGGCAATACCAAGAAGAAGGGAGGACCTACTGATTCCGATGCCCCCAACTCTTCTCAACGAGCAAGAAAAACTCCTCCACCTCTTCCTCCTCTCGAGCTGGTCAAACATGTCGTATGGCAGCTCGGGATGAACGGTGTTCTTCGAGATGCAGTTTGCGCCCCAGAAACTTTCTAGAACTCTTCTCCTCTTTCGGCAGTCTAGATTAAAGAACTGGAGGAGATGGAAGTTTGTTGTATGAAGATGGCCAGGATGGTCAGGCCTTTGCTTTCTCTCAAGCAAAAATACCTTCACACTTTAGACGAGGCATCTGCATCCTGGGAGGAGAAGGCCAAAACAGTTGCCGAATTGCTAAAAGTGCAACATGATTTCTCCTCTCTAAAAAAGGAGCATGACCGAACCACCGCCGATCTGGCCAAAGCACAGGAGCGCATCAAAGCTCTTGGGCAGGATAAGACTAAGCTCCAGAACCTGCGTACTGCCGATGGTGTGAGGATGATAGACATCTGGATTAGGTATGAGAGGTTGGAGGAGGAGAAGAAGGAAGCTGAAGCTAGTGCCCAGCTTTACCGGGGCGAACTTTAAAAGTCCATCACCGGTTCCTTCTATAACGCCTTAAGCCAACTTCAAGTCCTGAATCCAAATTTTCCTTTGAATGTGGTTGGTTTAAACGGTCGCATATGTGTTAGCAATGGCCAAATTATTCCACCTCCTTCGGCATCCCCAACAGGTGTCTTAGTTACTCAAACTAAGGGAGGAGTTACTGTCATTGAAGAGAGTGAGGAGGTAGGCAATCAGCCCGCTAAGGCATCGGAAGAGATTCCTGGACTCTGCCTACTAAGGTTCCTTCAACGCCAGAAGAGACCCCAGCCACCCATGCTGAATGAAGGTCTGGGATGCCGGCTATCCTTGTAATTCTTTTCTTTTAATTGGGGCTTTTTAAGCCCCTTTTTGATTTGTAATGAATATTGCCGGTTTTATTCTGGTTTTTCATTCTTAACTTCTTTTTACTTTCCTTCACATTTGTGTTTCATATGTTGAGGTCCATCTTCCTTTCGAGTCGCCTGAAGTATTTGTTAAATACTTCTATGGATTTATACTTACTGAACGAACTCGCATTTTTGTTCTCTAAGTTTGTGACTTAGGCACTTAAGGATATCAATCCTTATCCGAGTTGCTCCCCGTCTGGGATGGGTTATTTTTGCAACTTAATTAAATTTTATTTTCGACTCATGCATTTTACGAGTTCGTCATTGAGCTTTATCCGAGTTTCTCCCATCCAAGGCGGCTACTTTTACAACTCAAATAAACTTTACTTTCTTAACTCGTGCATTTTATGAGTTTCATTTTACTGACCTGGCCGAGGTCAAAACATTCTACGGGCTCTGATTTCTGTCATTCTCCATGACACATGTTTATTTTGACTTAGCCATTTTGGCAAGTCTGCATTGTTGATGGTTATTGTCTTTACTGACTCAACTGTTTCATCATAAGCTGGATTTTGTAACCTAGTTTTTCCTAAGGTAAATGCAGTATTACCACCTGTCCCCCTTAGGCCCATAGACCAAAGTGGGGAGCATTTCGACTTGATCAGAGTCAGTATGGCAAATTGCTCTTGTACCTTGGGTTTTGTATATCGATGCATCGAAAATGAATAAGGGTAAATCTTAAAAGAAAAGTTCCTCTTTTATTCATATCGAATGATTGATTACATGAATGTGCCGACATATTCGGCTTTAGTCAAATCCCTTAAAAAGAAAAGTAACTCGTCTAGAAAATTTTCAAATAAATTGAAATTTTTTTAACTCTATTGAAGGTGGATCTCGGATTTAGCTGTATTATATTTTCAACTTATCCACGTTCCAGGTTCTCTTGATTTCTTTGCCTTCTGTTGTTTCCAGGACAAAGGCTCCTTTTCCAAGTTTTTCTTCAACAGCATTTCTCAAAGACTCTTGGTCTCACTTTTTTGTTATATCTAGTTGATATATGTTGTTTGGCCATCATATCCTGGCAATGAGCTGTAACTTTGGCTTCATCAACAAGATCTAACTCAGCAGTGAGTAGTTTGCTGTTTTGTTCTTCACCTTGCTTAATAATATTCATTCTCCTCAAAAAGGGTTCTCCAATTTCCACCGGGATCATGGCTTCACATCCATATGTCAATCGAAAAGGGGTTTCCCCCGTTGCAGTTTGGGTACTTGTTCGGTATCCCCAGAGGACGAAATATAGTTGCTGAACCAAACTTTCTTTGGCATCCAACATTCGTTTCTTGAGATCATCCACGATTACCTTGTTCGCTGCTTCAACTTGCCCACTCGATTGTGGGTGCTCCATGGATGCGAAGCGATGTTTGACTTGCAAGTCTTTCATCAAGTCTTTATTCATGTATCTCGGGCAGCACATATTCCGCTTCTTCCGAGTTTAGGCATTTTAACATCAGAATATGCAACCCCTTTCTATACACTGGTCATTCACAATTGTTTATTGCGTTACATTTCTGACAAGCTTTCTTGACTCTAATAGATCATCCGGTAATGTTTCTTTCTCGAGGTATGCCATTATAGGTTGCCTCCAGTCATTTGCTGAGATGATTATCATCACGCAACTTGGCTCTGTTCTACTCTGCTGTACCACGGTTCTGTGGTTACCTGGGTTTTTTGTACTTACCAATTTAGAGAAGATGTCAGCTCAGCTATTTTCCCCTCAAAGAATGTGTGTGACTTTCACCTCATCAAACTTGGCCATTGTAACAGCCCGTGTTAACCCGGATTGTTAACATACTATTGTATTAAGCCACGCTTAATTAAAATGCGGAATAACTTTCCTTTAATTCAATTATGACGTCATTAATCTTAGCCAACTTGATTATTTAATCAATTTCATAAAATACTGCCTGTATGTAAATTGCAAGACAACTAACTGGAATACCTCATATATAAATAATAAGTGAGTATCTAAGTCACAGGACTGCAACACATAGCCTGGACCATAAATCCTGATACTTTGATTACAACTTTAACTAAGAAGACAATAACAAATCCATGTGGCATGGACAAACCCCATGCTCACCAAATAAGGCAACAATGCCCAAAAATAGTCTCAACATAATATCGTAATCAAGCAGGAAAACATAACAGCAGTCAACATCCAGCATGTCAGCATGTCATAAAATATCAACTCAGCTCTGGCCTCCTGCCACCTGAGCCCTCAACATTACCTGATCTTGAAATAAGCGTCCCCAAACGTGGGGTGAGATCTCTAAACAAGAAATCTCAGTAAGACAAGGGGTCCTCAAGGATCTTCCACCCCAAGCTCACTTACATGTGCAATATAAGTTTTAAAAACAGTAATTCAATATAAGTTACAAAACTATGCAGTGCAACAGATATTTATGCCACGTGTGTTTATAAAATCTACTGGCTAGAGAAATGCAGGAATACGTCTATACTCACATAAGTACAAGGAACACCGCTTGCACCTCACCCACAGTCTCACCATCTTGTATGTGCTACATACTCAGGCTTACCGTATAGGTGGACATCAGATGCATATCATAAAAGCACATTGCATATAATAGCTCAACAGCATTTCCAAAACATCAAAGCATGTAATACAGCATCCATAAACCACATCCCCGTGGGACATGGTGGAACCACAACATGGCTAAACCGAGGACACGAAAGCTTACCTTGCAAGCTAGCTATCCAAGCCAAGAGTCCAACCACTCTCAAGTCCAAACACAGCAGTATCACAATCTGATATGGACCAATAATATATCATTAATTATGCAACACAAGCATAAAACTTAAGGACTACGCCTTTCCTTTATGTTTCACGTCTCAAGGCTTCCAACAAAGCCATAAGCCCATAATCACATGATTCTGACTTAATTCATTAATTACAGAAGTTCAACTTCCTTAATCTAGGGTCCACAAACCCCCAATAGCTTACTGTTCACACAACACAGCTACTGTTCTGCGAAATCCCTAGGATATCCGAATATTACAGGGGACATATCCGGATATGCCATATCCGGATATCACACTGACCATATCCGGATATACCATATCCGGATACCCAGTCCCCACATCCGGATATGAATATCCGGATACCATATCCGGATACTGATATCCGGATATCTGCTCGACAAATATCCGAATATCTCACGACAGAATGCAGTTTCTACATTTCATGAATATCCAGTCCAAAGATCCAACTTTTAACACTTAGTTACGTTAAAGCATGCATCTTTAATCTGTTTTAGGTTCATACTTGTTTTACCTTCTTGTTTACTCATTAACATGGCAAAGACATCAACTTTAAGCCATAAATCTATGATCAAAGGTGAGGAAACTTACAAAAGCTCAAAACAGAGTAATGTGTGCTCTTGGAGCTCTCCAACAGCTCCTCAACTCAGGCCACACAAAGGTGTACGAAATGGCACCTTCAAGGTGGGTTCTTGCACCACAAAATGGCTCCTTGGCACCACCAATGCCAAACCAAAGGTTCAAGCCACTCAAACTCACCAACTCAGCCCCCCAACCTCACACACAGTAGCAGAAACACTGCAAAGGACACTCCTTTCACTCCCACAAGTATGCTCACAAGTGTTTATGAAGAAAAAGAGGGAGGGATCAAGCAAAAGATGAAGACTTGACCCTCAAATGGTGAGAAATGCCATGAAACAGTGTTTCAGACCAGCCACCACAAGGAAAATCACGTAGGAGGTGGTTATCTAGGGTTATGTGCCCACTAATAAGGGTATAAATAGCCATAATGACAAATAACGCGCAGTATTAGCCTTAATAGCTACGCAAAAGATCTTGATCCCAAACTTTGGAATCTAGACCTACACATTTTTCTAAGATTTTTCATATTTTTATTTTATTTTTCGGAGCACCTTTCCGGTACGCGCTTTTCCATAGCCAGTATCAGTTCTGGCATCAGATGACATTATTTTGACTTAAAACTTGTTTTATACGTCCTACATAATATCCTAGTAATTATCATGCACTCGTTATAATTTTCCGGGATACTTTTCCGGTACACATTTATACCGAGTAGCAGAACCGATATCTGCGCTTTTCTTCCGAAAAGTGACTTTCAGCATTCTTATCCACTAATTATAATTATTAAAGCCTCATAATAATTATTAAGGTCAATCATGGAATCATTTCCTAATTATCATAATTAATTCACTAATTACCTTAATTAGCGGTGCAGGTTCTTACATTCACCCCACCTTTTTAAAGATTTTGTCCTCAAAATCAGAAACATACCTATCTCGAAAGTCGGGATACTGCCGAAGAAACTCATCCTCTCGCTCCCATGTGCACTCTTCTGGACTACGCCCAGTCCACTGCACCTTGACCATCGGAATAGTCTTGCTTCTAAGCTGTTTCTCGCCTCGATCGAGAATCTTGAGTGGTCCGACGGAAGTCTTTAGGTTCTCCCGAACCTCCACATCATCTGGTTGCACCACGTGCGAAGGATCTCATATTTTATTACACTTATTTGTTACTCTTGGTTGGTAATTTTAGGTTTTATTTGAATTAAATAAAGGTATTTTGGGTTAAATTAGAATTCTAGTTTTTAATTGGGTTTAATTAATTTTCGTCATAATTTTCCAGATTTACACTACTTTCGTATTTTGACCATATCTCACTCCACAGATGTCCGATTGACTCCGTTCTTGTTGCGTTTTGCAGCTAACAGGAAGGGCTATAATCGCTATTTCAGCTACTGAAGCCCAATTCGGATGGGAAGATGGTCTAAACCTGAGCTCAAGATGACGTGTTTTTTTTGCTGGAATATTATTTCATTATTGGACTTGTAATTTAAATTAAAGCCCAATTATTTAAGTGGCCCAAAGCCAAATTAGTTTTATTTTATTATTTTATATTGCATTTTAGACGAATGGGCCGGGCCGATCTGAATTAAGCCCAGCCCAAATTGATTTTTGAACCCTAGGGGCATATGTAGGAGAGGGGGAAAACATTTTGGTATTATGTAATTTTCGATTTGGAGGATCAAGACACTTTTCTCTGAAGCGTTCCTCGCGTTCTTCATCTTCTTCTTCTTCTTTTTCTTTTATGCAATTTAATTTGTAATCATGTTTATCCTAGCCATGCTAGGCTAAACCCCTTTTAATCAACCTAAGGGGAAGGGATTCCATGGATCTGTTTAGAGGATCTGCGATCAATCTCTAACCAGATTTATTTCTTTACCCTAACTCAGATCAATATCGTGCGATTGTGGATATTCGATCTGAGGTTCGCGATTGCGATTATGGGTGAAGAATGATCATCAGATTTGATGATCCGATTAACCTCAATTGGAAATAAGGATTCTGATTCAATTGGGATTAATCGTGAATTTGGTAATTTTTCTAATTCTTTAACCAGATTTGTTTCTTTTCCTAACTCAGATCGATATCGTGCGATTGTGGATATTCGATCTGAGGTTCGCGATTGTGATCATGGAAAAGGGATAATCATCAGATTTGATGATCCGATTGTTCTCAATTGAAAATAAGGATTCTGATTCAATTGAGATCAACCGTGAATTTGGTAATTTTTATCCAATGAAGGACATCCATGGAACCCTAACCTTAGGTTGGTTAATTTTGAATTACGAATTTTAATCCCAATTTTATATTCTGTCTTTTAAATTATTCAAACTGAAATCAAAACCCCCTTTTATTTTCTATTTTCAGCAACGATTTTCACCCAAACAATTTCCTTGAGAGACGACTTAGGGTTTCCACTTTACTGCAAATTTTCTGAACCCTAAATAAAAATAATTTTTAATTTGCACGAGTTCGACAGCTCGTGTCAAATTTGGCGCCGTTGCCGGGGAAATTGCATCGGTCTAAATCGTTTCTGTTTCTAAAAAAAAAAAAAAAAAAAAATTTGAATTGTCTTTTAATTTTCGTTGCAGTTTCAGTTTTCATTTGAATTATCTTTTCTGTTTCAGTTTTCTTTTTAATTTTCGTTTCTGTTACAGAGTTTAAAAGAAAAATTTAAAAAAAAAAAATTAATGTTCTTTAATTCTCCTTAATTTTTTTTAATTCTCTTTTATTTTAATTTTCGTTTTCTGTTTCTGTTTAAAAAAAAAAAAACAAAAAAAAAAATTTGTTTTTGAATTATCCATTTTTGTGTGTTTCTATTTTTCTGAGCATACCTTAGTGCAAGCATCCACAGTCCAATCCTCAGCAGCTTCTACGATAGCATCAAGCATGAATAATCAAAGAATTGAAAATAAGCTTGAAGAGTTAAACTCGTTGGTGAGACAATTGGCAGTAACACAGATAGTGCAGCCTCCCACTCCACAGATGAGCAACTTGTGTGGTATCTACTATGATCCTCTTCATCCCACGGATGTCTGCCCTTCCTTTCATAATAGCATCCCTCTAGTTGACCAGACAGTAGCTGCAGTAGGAGTTTTTCCAGGAAAATTGCAGTATCAGCAGCAGCAATACAATCCCTTCTCTAATACTTACGATCCTCGCTGTAATCCCCACTTGAATTGGAATCAGAACCTGAACCAGCAGAGCCTTCCTCCTTATCAACAGAGGCAAAATTTCCAGCAGGCTGTACCCCCACAACATTTGCAACAGGAGCCACTAGCCCAACAGCAAATCAATTGCGGTCCTTCACTAGAAGATTTGGTGAAACAGATGGCGACGAGTAACTTGCAATTTCAGCAGCAGACTGAATCTACAATTCAGAACCTGCAAACACAGATTGGGCAGTTGGCAACATCAATGAGTCAGGTTCAACCTCAAGGTTCCAGCAATTTTCTTCCTCCGCAAACAGTTCCAAAACCAAAAGTGAATGCAAATGCCAGTGCTATATCTCTAAGGTCAGGCAAGCAACTGCATGAGCCCCAGCAAGCTACAGTTGAGGATGAACTAGCATTGGAAAAAAATAAGACAGTGCAAGAGAAGCGAAAACTTGACAATGAACCTGAGTTCTCTGTTCCGCTTCCCTTCCCTCAAAGAGCCATCAATTCCAGGAAATTGGCAGAAATAGCACAAGAGAAGGAGTTACTAGACACATTCAGGAAGGTTGAAGTTAACATTCCTCTCTTAGATGCAATCAAGCAGATTCCAAAATATGCCAAATTCCTAAAAGAATTATGCATCAATAAGAGGCGACTGAAGGGAGACGAGCTAGTTAACGTGAGCCATAATGTATCAGCCCTCATCCAACCCATACCTGAGAAATGCAAAGATCTAGGAACATTTACTATTCACTGCATTAGAGGAAGTTCTATATTTGATGATTGCATGCTAGACTTAGGTGCTTCCATTAAAGTCATGCCTGAGTCTGTTTACAAGTTCCTTGGTCTTGATCCTTTGCGTGCTACTGGTGTTATTATCCAGTTAGCCAATAGGAGCAATGCTCACCCTTCTTGTTTAATTGAAAATGTTTTAGTCAGAGTAAATAACCTGATATTTCCTGATGACTTTTACATTTTAGATATGGAGGGTGAGTCTCCTAGTAGTACACCCCCAATCATACTTGGGAGGCCCTTTTTGAAAACTGCAAGGACCAAATTAGATGTGCATGCTGGGACTCTATCCATGGAATTTGGTGATAGCATTTTACATGTTAGCATATTTGATTCCATGAAGCATTCTAAGGTTCAAGTTGAGCATTCAGTTTCATGCATAAATGTGATTCATGATGTGGTTGGTAAGGTTGATTCTGAATTGATTAATGATTGTGCATTACCTGTGAATTCTGACCTACCTATTAATGATTCTGAATTTGTACTAAATGTGAAGTTAGGCAAGACTCCCCATTCTGGTAATGATTTTGATCCTAACTCTCATGGACCCAAGATGAAATGGGTACAAAAAATTTCTTCCTCTATTTTTAGTATGCAGAAAAGTTTGCGTAAGGTTGGAAGAAAGGATCAAGAGAAGAAGAAATGCATACATAAAAGAAGGCCCCCAAAGTTGCGTGATAAGCAGATGGGGAAGAGTTGCACAATGATTGGCCATCACCTCAAAGTTGTTCATGAAGGACCCCAGAAGCAACCTGTGGAGACAGAGGCTCTACTCACTGATGTTGTTTATCCTCCTTAGGGAGTCCAGGGAGTCTTCTTCCCTCTTTTTTCTTTTCTTTCTGTTATTTGCATTTTTCTTTTTCTTTCTTTCTTTTAGTTTTTGACTTCCGTAGGTAGATTTTCCTCTTCTTTCTGGTTATTATTGAGTGGTACATGGATTATACTTAAATCACAGGGTTTGATAGAAATTTCTGCTTAGGCCTGGTTCTTGATTCTTGGATCGCATTACTTGTTACTTGTTACTTGATACTGTGCTGCTGATTGCATGATTTGGTATACCCTTGTGAGGTTTTTGAGCCTGTAGACATGGTCTTCATATGTAGGCCAGTCTTTCTTTCTTGTGTGATTCTACTCTTGATTGTTGTCCTCTAGAACTTGCTCTTGTTCTTTTTGAAACTGCACTTTTCACTTGCATGCATGAATATGATTGAGGCATTCTTTCTTTCTTTACCCACTTTAGCCAGATAGCCATCCCTTATATTATTATCCCTTGGTGAGCCCCTTTGAGCCTTTCTACCCTTTATTTCTTCAGCCGCATTACAAACCTAAGTGAAAAACCAATTGATTCCCTACCCTGGAGATTTACTGAGCATTGGTTTCATTGTGATGTTTTGTTTAAGTGTGGGGGTTTGCCCGAGACGGACAAAAGTTTAAGTGTGGGGGTTGACCATCTGATTCATTTCTGCTATGTGGTTTTACACACAAAAAAAAAAAAAAAAAAAAAAAAAAAAAAAAAAAAAAAAAAAAAAAAAAAAAAAAGAAAAAAAAAAAAAAAAAAAAAAAAAAAAAAAAAAAAAAAAAAAATGTTTATTTCTATCTTTTCAGTATCTTTGTTTTATGTTCTTAGTTTAGTTCTTAACTTTTTCTCTTTGTAAATTTCTAGGGTGTTTAGCCTTCTCTTCCATATTCATCCATACCTTTACCTCAGCCCCATTACAACCCTGCATAAAGCCCTCTTGATTTGTGCATGCATGTGTTATTAGCAGTGGAGAAGTAGAACTTGAGCAAGCCTATGGTAGGATGATTTTCTTGAGTTGATTTGAGTGATATACTGAATTAACTGATACACTTGAGAGAAAATTGAGAGCATCCTGTGAGGAACCATTTTTGTGTAGTTAGCAGTTGCAGTTGAAATTGACACGTCTTGTGATTTGAGAATAAGGAATTTTTGTCCTGATTATTTTATCTGTTCAAGACTTGTGATTTTTGTTATCTTTTGTATACTTGCTAATTATTGGAAAGGATTGGTTGATCTTAGTCTTTGCTTTTAATTTTAGTTTTTGCCCAGGAGTGCAAAAAGATAAGTGTGGGGGAATTTGATAACTCATATTTTATTACACTTATTTGTTACTCTTGGTTGGTAATTTTAGGTTTTATTTGAATTAAATAAAGGTATTTTGGGTTAAATTAGAATTCTAGTTTTTAATTGGGTTTAATTGATTTTCGTCATAATTTTCCAGATTTACACTACTTTCATATTTTGACCATATCTCACTCTACAGATGTCCGATTGACTCCGTTCTTGTTGCGTTTTGCAGCTAACAGTAAGGGCTATAATTGCTATTTCAGCTACTGAAGCCCAATTCGGACGGGAAGATGGTCTAAACCTGAGCTCAAGATGACGTGTTTTTGCTGGAATATCATTTTATTATTGGACTTGTAATTTAAATTAAAGCCCAATTACTTAAGTGTCCCAAAGCCAAGATAGTTTAAGTTTTATTTTATTATTTTATTTTGTATTTTAGACGAATGGGCCGGGCCGATCTGAATTAAGCCCAGCCCACATTGATTTCTTACCTAGGTGCATATGAAGCACAAGGGAAGGAAAACATTTTTGAATCATGATGTAATTTTCATTTGGAGGATCAAGACATTTTCTCTGGAGCGTTCTTCGCGTTCTTCGCGTTCTTCGTGTTCTTCATCTTCTTCTTCTTCTTCTTTTTCTTTTATGCAATTTAATTTGTAATCATGTTTATCCTAGCCATGCTAGGCTAAACCCCCTTTTAATCAACCTAAGGGGAAGGGATTCCATGGATCTGTTTAGAGGATCTGCGATCAATCTCTAACCAGATTTATTTCTTTACCCTAACTCAGATCAATATCGTGCGATTGTGGATATTCGATCTGAGGTTCGCGATTGCGATTATGGGTGAAGAATGATCATCAGATTTGATGATCCGATTAACCTCAATTGGAAATAAGGATTCTGATTCAATTGGGATTAATCGTGAATTTGGTAATTTTTCTAATTCTTTAACCAGATTTGTTTCTTTTCCTAACTCAGATCGATATCGTGCGATTGTGGATATTCGATCTGAGGTTCGCGATTGTGATCATGGAAAAGGAATAATCATCAGATTTGATGATCCGATTGTTCTCAATTGAAAATAAGGATTCTGATTCAATTGAGATCAACCGTGAATTTGGTAATTTTTATCCAATGAAGGACGTCCATGGAACCCTAACCCTAGGTTGGTTAATTTTAATTACGAAGTTTTAATCCCAGTTTTTATATTCTGTCTTTTATTCAACCGAAATCCAAAACCCCCTTTTATTTTCTGTTTTCATAAGTGATTTTTACCAATTCAATTTCCTTGAGAGACGACTTAGGGTTTCCACTTTACTGCAAATTTTTGAACCCTAATTAAAAATAATTTTTAATTTGCGCGAGTTCGACAGCTCGTGTCACTGCCCTTCAACTAAGGTATATGATGCGGCATCCCGGATGAGTTTCCTGGCCGCAGCTTTTTCTTCGGGCACAGTACCCCCATTAAGGTATGCAATTATGTTGCTACGCCAATCATCTACCTGTGAGATGTGCATTACGCAGGTCGGCTCGGGGATATTCTGCTCTATGACGGTTCTGTAATTGCCCCATCCTTTCGTACTGGCGAGCTTGGATAATATGTCCGCCCTGTTATTTGCGTTCCTTGGGATGTGGCTGATTTCCACCTCCTCAAAGTGTGCCATTACCTGCTTGACATGCTCCAGATATTTCACCAACAAGGGTCCTTTTTCCTGATAGTTGCCCTCGACCTGCGAAGTGACCAACTGGGAATCACTGCAGATTCTGACCTTCCGGGCTCCAAGCTCTTTAGCCTGGAGCAAGCCGGCTATGAAGGCTTCATACTCCGCCTGATTGTTCGAGGTCTCAAAATCCATTTTCATGGAATATTCAACCGCTACTCCGTCCGGATTCTCGATAATGACCCCGGCTCCACTTCCCTTTGAATTAGAGGATCCATCCACATATATGGTCCATTTATCCAAATTGTCAGGAGAGATATTGGGTGCCGAGGTTAATTCGCGGACAAAGTCAGCCAGAGCTTGTGATTTGATTGCCTTTCGGTTCTCAAATGTGATGTCGAACGCGGATAGTTCGATGGCCCAGCTCATCATCCTGCCTGCTAAGTCCGGCTTGTGCAGTACCTGTCGTATTGGGAAATCGGACCGAACCAGGATCTTGTGAGCCTGGAAGTATGGTCGAAGTCGGCGGGCTGAAGTGAGGAGTGCAAAAGCTATCTTTTCTAACCGCTGATACCGCAGTTCGGCTCCTTGTAAGAGTCGGCTTACAAAGTAGATGGGTTGTTGGCCTTCATCGTCTTCTCGCACCAGGACCGAGCTGACCGCCAACTCCCCAACTGACAAGTAAAGGATTAAAGTTTCTTGTTCCTTGGGTTTGGCCAGAATGGGTGGAGAAGATAATCTCCTCTTAATCTCCTGGAATGCGACTTCGCAATTGTACTCCATCCGTACTGCACTTCCTTTCGCAGCAGTTTAAAGAAAGGAAGGGCTGTCTCTGCTGACCGGGGTAAGAAACGGGTGAGGGATGCCAGCCTTCCCGTCAATTGCTGTATTTCTTTCTTATTTTTCGGGGCCGTCATCTGCAATATGGCTCCACATTTATCCGGGTTGGCTTCTATACCCCGGTGTGTTAACATGAAGCCCAGAAATTTTCCTGCAAAAACTCCAAAAGCACACTTTGCTGGATTCAAACGAATACGGTGTTGTCGTAATTTGCCAAATGTTTGTTCCAAGTCCTGAATATGTGCTTCCATGCCGGCTGATTTGACAATCATATCATCAATGTATACCTCCACGTTTTTACCCAACTGATCCGAGAAGACCTGGTTCATCATCCTCTGATACGTGGCTCCGGAATTTTTCAGCCCAAATGGCATGACGTTATAGCAGTAATTGGCTTTCTCAGCAATAAACGCAGTTTTTTCCTGGTCATCAGGATGTAATGGGATTTGGTTGTAACCGGAGTATGCGTCCATAAAGGACAGCATCCGGAAACCAGATGAGCTGTCGACCAATTGATCAATGTTCGGCATTGGGTATGCATCTTTAGGACATACCTTGTTTAGGTCTGTGTAGTCGGTGCACACTCGCCATTTCCCGCTTGGCTTCTTTACCATCACCACATTAGATAACCAAGTCGTATATTGTATTTCTCTAATGAACCCTGCTTCTAGTAGTTCTTTTACATGATCTTCCAGCACTTGACGTCGCTCCGAGCTGAGATTTCGCTTCTTTTGGGCTACCGGCTTTGATCCCGGATACACAGAAAGTTTGTGGCAACAAAAACTCGGGTCCACCCCAGGGATGTCAGATGACCTCCACGCGAAAACATCGTGGTTACGGACCAGACATGCAACCAGGCTCTGCTTGTCGTCTGTATCTAGGTCCTTGCCTATTTTAGTATCCTGCCCCGGTTCTCCAATATTTATAGTTTCCAGCTCACCCTCTGGTTCTGGTCGTGGCATCTGCTCCTCATCTCGCATATCAAAGTCGACCATGTTAACCGATCTGTGTGGAGGGGGCTTGTTACCCGGCTGGCTGATTCCAGTAGAAATGCTGGGATCCCTTGTCACCATTCGAACAGATCTGAAATAGCAATCCCTAGACTCCTTCTGGTCTCCAGCTATAGTGAGCACCGTACCCTGTTTAGAAATCATTTTGAGCTTTTGGTGCTTGGTGGACACCAACATGTCCCAATCGTGGATGGTCGGCCTCCCCAGGATCATGTTGTACTCCGAAGGGAAGTCGGCCACGATGAATCTCACCCTTTCAGATCTGTATGCCTCCTTGGTGCCTAATGTCAACCGCAAATCAATGTACCCTTTGGGTATGGTGTCTTGCCCGTTAAAAGCAATTAAGGCTGTGTTACAGGGCCTGAGATCTTCTTCGTCAAGATTCATTTTTTTAAAGGCCTGCCATAGGATGACGTCAGCGCAGCTTCCATTATCTAAGAAGATTTTTTTGACCTTGCAGTTCACCAACGTCCCAGTGATGACCAACCCGTCTACGTGGCCTGGTATCACGTCGTCCAATTCTTTCCTTGTGAAATATAGTAACGGTGGTTCTGGCTCTTCTTCTTTGAACCTAGGACGCTCTCGGATGGAGAGCACCTCCCTGAGGTACTTTCGCCGGGCATTCATAGTATCGCCGCCTCCACCAAACGCGCCACTAATAACATTGCATTCGAATTCCGGCTCCTGGAATTCGTCATCATCGCGAGCTTGCTTATTGCTGCGATTGTCCTCTTTAAATTTTTTATTTTCATTAGACTGATTGACAAATTTGCCTCCTCTCCTCTTTCGATTCCTCCATCCCTGAGTGCGGATGAGGTATTGACGCAATTTTCCTTCCCGGATATATTTCTCAATGGCATCCCGAAGGTCCCAGCATTCATCTGTAGAATGCCCTGGGCCGTCATGGAATGCACAGTACCGTGATTGGTCCAGGCCGGCTGGATGCTGTAATGGCCGGGGTTTTTCGACGGTCTTCATCTCGGTGGAGGCCACCTCGCGCCAAATCTGCGATCGAGGAGCGTTCAACGGAGCATATTTCTCATACCGTCCTCGAGTTGGGAACCGTTCTTCTGGCTTTTTCCCCCGCGAGTCTCCTGGCTTTCTGGACCCCGGCTTGTCTGATTGACCCGGATGATTTCGCTGGTCCACATTCTCTAGCTCCATCTGTTCGAGTTCTAAATATTTCTTAGAACGCGTGTTGAATTCGACCAAGGTCCGGGGTGGGTCCTTATAGATCGACTTCGCCAGTCTAGAGCTCCCATGTAGGCCGGCAATCACCAGATGTAAATGAACGTTTTCGGATAATCCAGGCACCTGTAGGGCAGCAAGTTTGAATCGATCGAGGTACCTTTGCAGTGTCTCTCCGGGTTGCTGTTTGATTTTGCCCAAGGCAAATTCTGATTTTGGTTGTTTCTTGCTGGTGGCAAAGTTCAACAAGAATCGCCCTCCGAATTCTTCGAAAGATCAGATGGATCCCGCCGGTAAGGATGAAAACCATGTCTGTGCCGCCCCCGTTAATGTCGTTGCAAAGAGCCTAGTAATCAAAGGCTCTTCGATGCCCTTGATATACATAGCCGTGTCAAATGCATCCAGATGTACCTGCGGATCTTGGGTGCCATCATATTTGATCAGTTCGGATAGGTTTAAGTTGTCTGGATAGGGAGCCTCCACTATTTCATTTGAGAAGGGACTGTCATTGTACAACCCCCTGTTGTATTTCCTCCTGTATATTCCGGCCACGTTATCCGGGCTGCGTTGCAGGGGTCGGTGCATTGCAGCCGCGTCGCCACTTGCTTGCCCATCTTGTGTACTTAAATGCCTAGGCCTCCGAGTTGTGTGGTTAAGACCCAGATCTGCTTGCTCTACTGGCCGTGGTCTTTGCAGGCCGAATCTCGGTACCCCCATTGTTGAATTTGGGTTCATAGGGATTCCGGTAGGGGCAATCTCCACCTGTTGCCGATCTTCTATGCGAGGGTTTGAACGGCGTAGATCTGTGACTACGCGATCAACAGCTCTGACTGGATCTGGGTTAGTCATCTGCCGGATCCGGGCCTCTAGCTCGTGGATCTGCCTTGCATCCGCCTGTCTCTGCAGCTCGCTCCGGCGCTCCCACTCCTCCATCCGGCGCAGGAGGGCATCCATGGCCAGATTCGGGCCTTGTCGGCCAGGTTCATCGATGGGCTGCAACCCCTACATATATGGTGCATCAGGGTTGCAGGCTGGAGTGGATTCGGAGTCGGAGTGTACCTCACTAATGTGCACGGCATCTGGATCTGGGTCTGCAGGCTGGA